>WEKX01021467.1:548860-652436 GCA_013390025.1 Pitta sordida
TTATAGGTTGGACTAGATGATCTTTGAAGTCCTTTCCGCTCTTATCTGACCTGTGAGTACCATGAATACTCTTCCCTCAGTGAAACCTCCCCATCTTATAGCACTCCCTTCAGCAGAGAAGTTTCCTGCCCCATTAAACCTCTCTGTCATCGTGTTTTGGGACAAGACCATCCATGAATTAAGGGCTGGGCACAACAGTTCGGATGAGAAATGCTAATGTATTTTGTAGTCTGTTGACTGAGGTCTCTGTGCCTGATTTTAAGTGGTCTCCCTGACTGCTGGGACTGCTGACATGATTAAAACAAAGGGTTTCAGTCCCTTCCTGAATCAAAGTTTAAACGAGATTCGAAATGGTTGCTTGACTTTACATCGCATTAACATTAGCAATTTCCTGGCTATTGTTTTTCTTTCCTCACAGTGGTGACTTTTCCAAAATAGATCCCTCATCTGACTGTAAAGGTAAATAAAAATCAGGCCCATTAAATTTACTGTCTGTAAAGCACTAATGCCTAACAAACAGTATCTTTACATTTAGATGGCGTTTTTTATCCTGAGGAATCTCAAATCACTCTATAAACTCTGACCTTGATCCTAAAGTCACTCACACGTGAGAGCAACTTTATGTTGGATATCCAGCAGAATTCCACATCAATGTGTGATTATCCATAGGCATATTGAGGATTTTGGTGTATGTGTCACTCTGGACAGACATTATTAAATTTGTACTTTATACACAAACAATTCATATGTTAAATTAAGCGTTCAACCAGCTCTTTATCACATACCAAATAATATTTCAGGGCTGCATCCTCACAGCTGCTGCCTCCATCCTTTTTAAAGGAATGCAGGCAATTCCAGGATTTATTGGCAACTGTCACAAGGGGAGTGTTAATGAAAATCAGAACTGCAAGTCACAGAAACTCGGTATCATTTAGGGTTTCTCACATTTTATTCTCGAGTGCTGCAAACGCCAGATTAAAATTCACTGAGCATGTGATGACATCTGACTGGTTTTGCCAGATTTCATAGTCCTGTTATGTCGAGTAATCAGGTGAAAAGGTAAGTTGAACGAGTGCATAACGATATCACTCTTACCTATAATTCCTATAAATTCTCTACCCTACATCCAGACAGAGCATTCTGATTTAGAAAACAGCTTCGCCCAGGATGCCTTAAAATCATTACTAATTTTTTTTTAAAGTTTTACAGAATTCATCACCTTCTGGCTGTTGCCCTTATACAGAAACTACTAAAAACCCCACGATTTTATTTTTTTTTTTATTCTAACCTGTAAAAGCACAGGATTTAAAAGAATCTCTTGCATCAGAAGGCTGAGCCTTTTTTGCTGCAGCCATTTACATTTTCACATCCTGACCACCCCGCAGTGTAAACGCAGCCAGGTAACATTTTTAGCCCATTTCAGTGCCCAAATCCTTCAGCCAGGTGCAAGGTGTGTATTTGCAAGGGAAACAGTGGTTCGTACGTGCCAGGCTCAGGGGGAACTGCCTGATTTTAAATAAATATATTTTAATTTAATTTATATTGAAAGTATTAATTAATATTATTAATTTAATGATATTGAAATATCTTTAAATAAATATATTTAAAGATATTTAAATAAATCTTTAAAGCCAAGATTTCTCTGTGCTGTTTTCAGGGTCCTTTGGAATTAACAAAGCCTCAGAAAAAGTCCTGATCATGCCATGAAATACCTGCTGATGTTCTCAAAATGAGCGTCCTGCCTAAGGGTGACTTAATAATTTTAAAGAAAGATATAAAAGACAGATTTTTCTCTGTTATTTTGTTCATTCATCTTGACACTTGACAATCCTGCCTCTGCTGGGATTTGCTGTTTTACTCTTGTTGGACAACGTTGCTCCTGGTGGGAAAGATTCTGAGATTAGCAGCTGCCTTTGGAAAACAAATTCCTTTCCCTCCCTCTCCTTCACTGGATCTGTCACTCCTTTGTTCGGTTCCACAGAAAAATAGCAGAAAAATATTCTGTATCAAATGTTGGTCTTCCAGAGATTCAGTGGAATAAAATTTTGCCGTTATTTAACTTGCAGAACCGAAGGTGTTTCGAACAACAAGGTTTTATTTTACTGAGCTGTTGAAAGAAAAAAAATTCTATTTTCATCCAAGAGAAGATATTTGATGCGACTGTATCCCCTCTCTTTGCTTCAGCAGAAAAAAAATACTTGTCGAAATCGCCCAGATAAAGTGTCTTCTTCATTTTCCTTATATTACACAGTGTTCAATGCACCACATAAAATACACTCATTTATCTGGAGGGCTCTGTCTGTATTCAGCACTGGTACATGCACTGGATAGATGCTGATTATTCTGCTCAAGTACTTCTCATTATTCTATTTAAGTCCTGATCACTCAGCATGGGCTGGAGATAGGATAAAAATCCGCTTTATTTCTTATTCTGAGAAAAGCTGACATCAGGATCAATAAATCCTGACAGAAGCTATTAACATTTTAATGAGTTACTCAATAATATTCTAAAGATGTGCTGGCAAGTCAAGCCTCCTTTGATTAAGGACAAATTTCTGAGGCTACTGTAAATATATATCTCAAGGTCTAGAATGCAAAGCTGTCACTTATCAATCAAGAAAAAAAGGGCAAAAGCCATGACTAAAGAAACTAAGGCAGGGGCTGCCCACATGATTATAATGATTACTGTACATGATGGAACTTTTTAAGATGCCGTTCATCTTAACCCAAATATTAGTCGTGGGGTTGTGTGTTTGGTTGTCCTACAACTGAAGGGGAGCCCACGAGTTTCCTCTACAATGTACAGAAACCCCACGGATTTGGGAGCACTTGGACATGGTTGATGGAAAAGTAAATACAGGCAGAAAATCAGGTGAACTGGGAAGAAAGTGTCTGTGCAAAGTCTGCCGAGGCTCAAGGGGCCAACAGGGCGAGATACTCTTGTCCAAGGGTGAATTTTGCCCTTTAATTGGGCTAAAATCAAGATTTGACCTAAAGGAGAGATGCTGCCTGACAATTGCAATAAATCCTTTGTCAGGATCCGGCTATTGAACATCATGCCAATAGGTTACAGCACAATCCTGGCTGACAGAATATTGACCCGGGAGCAGCATTTTAATAAACAAATATGAGTCTCGGAACACAAAGTCAGGTGTGACTTTCCAAAGTTCTGCTGCAAAGGGCTGCAGGGGCTCTCCATCAGGGCCTGGGGGAAAATAAAACCACTTTAGCAAGTCTTCCCTGGAAGTATGAACACATGGAAACATGAATCACGAAGCAGCTCCTCCATGGGCCTGCCCGGCTCACAATGAAAGCATTCATGGGTTTCTGTAGGAGGGATTGCTACCAACAGGACATGAAACTCCCGTCAAATACAAAGGGAAAAGGCAGGAAAAGACCCTCAGATGTTCTGTGTCATCGATGGCCAAGTCATTGGAGATGACTCGTTGTGTTCTAACATTGGGGTTTACAGTCATAGTGAGGGAAATATTCACTCGTGGTCAAGAACTAACTGCAAAAAAACCCCCAAACACTCCCAAAATATGGAATTGGAGCTCTGGAGTTCAAAGACTAAAATACTTACAGCTCCTAAAATATAAATTTAGATGAGGACTCAAAATTGTCTCATCCAATGTGGAGCCCTCTGGTGCTTTATAATGAAGGGAACTTCCTGTGAAAGAGAACAAAAAATGAAAAATTTAAAAAGGAAGGAGAAAAAATTGAATAATCTCTCCTCTGCAATTGCCCATATTTGTGAGTTTAAAATGCCCCCACGTGAAAATGCTCGAATCAAACACATTTTTGTGGCTTCTCACAGGTATCCTGCTCAGAGATGAGGAGCTCTGGTACTTCACAAGCAGCAGGTCATGCAACTGTTGGGTAAATTGAACTCCACCACTCTGCAGAGGGCAATATTCCAGATTTCTTCTCTTCGTGCTTTCTCTACATATTACATGCACAATATGTGTGCATGTGCATCAACAAAACAGGAGAGATCCCAGGATTTCAGGAGCAAAACGAATAATGTTGGTATTCATAAATAATGCAACAACTGAGACTTTGTTACAATCAAGTTGCTGTTGGCACTCACTAATAGACATGACATTTATTTACCTCTCTGGGTGCCTCAGGACATAAACCAGCATTTATGGGACCGAGCCTTGAAAACAAAACCCTCAGGAGAGTGCTGAGGGCCACTTCAGCACGTCGGGCAGGTGGCAAAGGGGTGGGTGTCACTCAAACCCATTGATACACTCTGATTTTTCCTTTATTTTTGAAACTTCGGTCGGGTATGCATCGCTCATAAATATCAACAGTCAGGGATAACTTCATATACAGGTGCTTTTTTAAAAAAATTACTGTTTTGGTGAAAGATTTGTCTTGTGCATGGATGATGCTGAAGATTTGCCTGGTGAAGCAGAATGTGTTGTGAAGGGGTATTTTTCTCCTGAAGTCCTTGCACCCAACAGGCTCATCCATGTCATCCAAAGCTGAGGAACAAGTTCACATAGATAGTCCAGAGACTAGATAAATCAAGTTCCTCTTTACATCGATTTTTAAGATCATAAAGTTTTTTGAGGCCCTTTTGAGGCCCTTAAATCCCTTCATCTGCAAACGGCCAGAGAGGCTGCAAACACCCCCTACCCCTGAGCTGTGCAGGTTCAGGCCCTTCCTTGGGAGCTACTGAATGATTTTCCCCACTGCACACATCATGTATAATGGATGAGCAAGCCCGAGGGTTGGTCTGAGTCCTCCCCTCTCTGTCCTCCTGGGCGATGAGCCCACGCACCTGATAGGAACATCAGGGTCCTTCTCCACACAATGACCCTCGAAGGCTTTTATTTGTGTGTGTGTGACCCAGCAAACAGAGCAGTGCCCGGCCCTCACCAGCGGCTCTGTCACCAGGGAACTGTCTCGTGAGAGCCTTGAACAACCTGTGTCCTGAGAAGTGCTTCAGCTGCTGAATTAGGGGACAAAAGGGTTTTGTGGTGACCAGCAACCTCTTGCTCTTTTTTTTTAAGCCTGGGTGATAAAAGAGGGGAGTGACCTCGTGAAAGGAACAAGAGCCCCGGGGTTAAGAGCCTAAACCTCCAAAAGGAGCCAAAAGCATGACATGCTGCTCTTTAAAAGCATTTTTCACTCCCACTCACAGAGTCCCAGACACTGAACAGGGGAGCCGAGTGTCAGCCCAGTGCAGGACCTGAGGGATGACAGACAAGAGCATCTGCAGCCCTCTGTGCACCCAGACTAAAGCCCAGCTCAGGTTTGATCTCCAGGTTAGACTCAGGCAAAAAAGCTTCTGGTGCCAACACCGTAGAACGACGGGTAGGAATAAAGGCTTGTTTCCTCTCATAAGTTCAAAGGTTCTTGTAAAAGGTATGTTTCTCAAAAAAAGCTGGTTCTGTCCTGAGGAACTTTCAGAGGAGATGAATCAAAATCTTCTTTTCACATTTTTAGAGCTCTCTCATGTAGGTCTAATTTAGCTGCTACAAGATTTAAAAAAATTAATTGAAAAGAAACCTCTAATTCCCATTAGTGTTAACAAGCTTAAGGACCTTAGAGCTATGAAATGTGCAACAGATTATTATATTTATTTCTATTCCTCCTCTCCCTCCCCCTCCCCAATATTATTTCCAGGTTTTATTTTCCCATTCATTCCAATTTTTCTTCACACACCCTGCTTTCTGTATCTCTGGCTACAGGTATTCTCTTTTTTTCCTGAATTCCCTCTAACCAACCTGTTCTTTTGTGCAGAGGATGCATCACCTCCAGGCTTTGTTCCTCCCCAATCCATGGGTGACACTCACCCTCAGCAGAGTGGACTGTGGCACATCAAATCACCTCCTGTAACAAGGAGAGACTATTTCCAAGGGCCTGGAGTGACAGGACAAGAGGGAATGGCTTTCAATAGAAAGAGAATAGGGTTAGATGGCATATTAGGAAGAAATTCTTCCTTGTGAGGGTGGGGAGGCCCTGGCACAGGTTGCCCAGAGAAGCTGTGGCTGCCCCTGGATCCCTGGAAGTGTCCCAGGCCAGGCTGGAGCCACCTGGGAGAGTGGGAGGTGTCCCTGCCCATGGCAGGGTGTGGCACTGGATGATCTTTAAAGACCCTTCCAATGCAAAACATTCTATGATTCTGTGATTTCACTTCACTATTTCTCAGTTTTGTAGCCATACTGGAGATTTCAATTTCATTCTCTCACTGTTTACAGGTCTTCCCAGACTGGAGTCATCTCCAAACATCATTAGCACATTGCCCATTCCAGCCAGTGATTAAAGTACTGACTAAGCAGCTCCCAGGTCAGACTGCTACAAAACCATGTTCACCACAGCCTCCCATGCCATGAGTGACCACTGGCAGCTACAGACCAGGGACACTGCTCCAAACACCTTTGGTCTGTCCTTGTCCAGCCTTCCAGGATGGCAATTTTCTTCCCCAGTGTTTTCTGTTAAAGCTTTCCTATTCTATTCCGTGGTCTTCCTTTTGCTACCCCTGTAGCAGCACCTTTGTTGCCTCCCACCCACACTCCCACCCTCTCGGCCAGGTTTGGGTGGGAAGGGGAACCCGGGATCGTGTCTCCTCTGCTCTCAACAATGTGAAGCATTTTTGTGTGATGTTCTGGGAGTTATGAGACGTTTTGTGCTATGGCAGGGCCCCGGGGCAGAGGCAGCATGTTTGATCCTCTTCTGCCCTCTTCCTGCAGCCCAGAAATAAATGAGAGGTTTTGACGAGATGATCTGGAATTTTTACAGAGTTTTGGGGTATAATTTAAGTTCTTAAGCTTGGTGGAGCAAATCAATGCTCTGTGTGCTCTTTCAGACTGGACATGTCCCTCAGTTCAGGGAGCCAAACATTCCTTCCCTGTCTGTGCTTTTCTGCATCCATGATTTCCCACAGAAACTGCCTTCATTTCATGTCTTGGCCTCTCTGACTTCATCACTACGTGGACATGCTGCATTTCACAGTATCACAGTATAGAAAAGGCTGGAAAGGACCTTGAAGATCATCTAGTCCAACCTATAATGCAACCTATAATCCAACTAACCTATCCTCTACATCTAGATCATATCACTCAGTACCTCAGCACCTCAGTACCTTTCTGTGCTCATCTGGAAATACCTGATCTAGTTTCTAACTTCTGTGTTGGAAGTTAGAATGTTTTGTCTCTCCTTATGTTTCACACCTGGGAAAAGAACTCACAATTCAGCCACATGGGTCCTCTCTGTGTTGTTTTCCATTCCTTTGGTTCACACAGAATCACAGAATCACAGGATATTATGAGTTGGAAGGGACCCACAAGGATCATCTAGTCCAACTCACCATCTAACACACCCTTGAGCATCCTTCCGACTCTCTTTCCTGGGAGATTGGTCCTGAAAGTCTCTTAACAATGAAATAATAGAATCATAGAATCATGGAATGATTTGGGTTGGGAGGGACCTTAAAGACCATTTAGTTCCATCCTGTGCCATGGGCAGGGACACCTTCCACTATCCCAGGTTGCTCCAAACCCTGTCCAACCTGGCCTTGGACAATTCCAGGGATGGGGCAGCCACAGCTTCTCTGGGCAACTTGTTCTAGTGCCTTCCAAGCCCAACCATTCCATGAATCCATGAATCATGGATTCTATGGCGTTTGCTCATCCACTGCCTGTGTCCTCGAACAGACTGATCTGAAAAAGAGAATAACCTCCACATCCAGGGAACACTCACCTTCAATCCGTTGAGGCTGATTAATTCATACTAATTATATACACCACACACTGTTATATAATACAGACATCAATTATGTTATAACTTTGTTCATTGCTGATGCCAGTGCAGGAATCACTCAGTGCTTTGGGGATAAAAGCCTCTTACACTGAGGTGCCAATGCTCTCAAGTTTTAATTACCTCTCATCCCGCTCCTTCCTCCTGTTGCTCTCTTATTTGCCTCCAGTGACATTGCCCCAGTAAGCATCCCCTGTGCCAGGTGTCATTCCCAGCCTGCATTCCCTCCTCACTGCAGTGAACTTGGAAAATCCTAACCCACCACTTGGATCCCACCTCTGGCTCACAGAGGCAGAGGAGAACGAGGCTTCCAAAACACAGAAGCCTCTGCTTAGACTGAAAGGATTAAAACCTTCATCTGTAAAACAGCAAAATAACTTGTGATCACTAAAACAACATTTACAGAGGGGCCCAGAAGTGTTTATGAAGATTGGACATCGGGAGGGATTTGTCCCTGGAAAGGGTGGGGAGGCCTTGGCAGGGGCTGCCCAGGGAGGTTTGGAGTGCCCATCCCTGCAGGTGCCCAAGGAAGGCTGTGGCACTCAGAGACAAGGTGGCGATGGGGCGCAGCTTGGGCTTCATGTCCTTGAATGTCTTCTCCAACCCTAATGATTCTGAGATTTTGGCAAGACACTGTGTAGAAGTTCATTAAAGCCACCAGCCCTTCATGGCTGCGTTGGCTGATGAGCCAACCTCTCTCTCACAAATGTAGCATTTTAGGACATAATCAATAATAAATAAACAGTCCACACCTCAGCATCAGAGACTATCAAGGATTAACAGGAGCTCACAAAGCACCGGAATCTCTTGCCTCCTCCATTTTGAGGAAAGGCCTCCATGGGCATTTTGAGGAAAGGCCTCAGTGGGCTGTAATTACATTTCACCTCCTCTGGCTGCTGCTCTCTGAGTCTCCCTCCTCTCCACCCTCCACGAGGGCTCTTGGCTGGTTTTTAATGAAGCAGCCTGAACAAACACAAAGCTTCCAGTGCAGCAATGCAACGTTGGTTACCAAGCAGCCTTTGCAAAGAGTGCTCTGCTCAAACCCCCTCCCCCTTGGAGCCCATCAGCACAACAGGCCTTGGAGTAAAGAAATGCTGATTCTAAAATATGAACAAGTTTTAGCTTTCCACTCCCATATTCTGCTTTACTCACATCCCTTATTTTGAGGGAGCTGAGTAAAACGGTGGCGATGCCCCTCAGCTAAAAATACCGGGGGTGCACTATCCAAGAAATCTAACAAAAACACTGAATATGTGTGAGGAAATAAAATTTCTAGTGCAGGAAAGGTTTAGTGGCTTCCTAGCTCGGATTTCCAGCTGGATATCGGTTTCATCAGCAGCAACCTCCAATTTCCTGTTTTGCTGATCATAGAATTACTGTTTTCTTTTTTGAATGCTTGCACAGCCCACATGGCAAGAGGCACGCTGAGATTAGATGGAGGGCTTGTCTATGATGGATTAAATGCCATGTCTGTTTTAAGATATTTTAAGAAATAACAAGAAAAAAAAATCAGGAATTGAATGTATATAAAACACAAGTAGTTATTATATATATTTTTTTTTACTATTGGAAAAAAGTCTGATTCAGAGTTAAATGTGAATTAGGGCTCCATAACTTTGGAACTGTTCTTTCTTAGTGACTAACAAGTGCCACTAGACCTCTGGCATTTCATAACAATGTTACATATTTCCAGTTTTCACAGAAACTTCTTTGCTTCTTCTGTCTTTACCTGCATGAATCAGACACTCTGTCATCCCTTTGTGTTTAAAAACTCTCCTGTCAATCTTAAAAGTTGCCTGATCTTGCAAAAGCCTGAGCCACTGCTTTGTTTCACACAGCTGAGGACCTCCCTTATTGCAGAACGAATTGTTTTAGGAGAATAAATGTAAATCCTTGCTGTTCCCAAGCATCCTGGGAAGCTGCATCTTTTTCCTTTAGTGCACAGCTTCAAACCTAAGGGAAAAATCTCCTCAAAACTCCTCTCAGGCTGGAATATCTCACTCAAGGAGATCGCTGCTACAGGTTTTATAACTGCCTGGATATTTTCCAGACTTAGAAGGGTTGGAAACACAGGATGGTTTGGGTTGAAAGGGACCTTAAAGTTCACCCAGTGCCACCCTCTGCCATGGGCAGGGACACCTTCCACTATCTCAGGTTGTTCCATGCTCCATCTGGCCTGGCCTAAAGCCTGAAAATGCTGAATTTTTCATGTAAGAAAAAAGTCACTGTAGGATGAACTGAAATGCAAACCCCAGTATTAATGTGCAAAATAAATTCAGCTTCACGGCTCCATTAATAGTTATAAAAATGCAGCAGATTCATAAATGCAGAAACCTACAGAAAATGTCTCTTGTCCTCTTGCAGGCATCCAAATCTCCTGGTTGAAAAGTAAATATTAGCCAACAGACATTCAAATAAAACAATAATGGCCTGTGCAGGTAATTGTTTCCTATCTGCAAGATCTGACTTGTTGGCTACTGCAGCAGTGACAATATAGTTTTGAGGTTATTTTCTTCTTCTTTTCATTGAAGAACAACAAGAAAAAGAGGGAAATTTTCCCCTCTGGTGCAGGGGGTGTTGGCTTGAAATGAGTTCAGACCAGGCAAGGAAGAGGTTTTGACACACCATTTGTGGGATAAGCCTGTTTGACAGCAATAATTTCGGTGTTTGTAGTGTCACCGTGACTCAAGTAATGTTTTATTTATCTAAGTTAAATAATGTTTGATTTATGGAACAAAGTATTCTAAATACATTGTAAAATTGTGAATTGTAAGTATGGATTTAGATGTGTGGATATAAACCGGGATGTCAGTAAGTTGCTTTGAGTTACAAATGGTGTCCCTCACCATCAGCTCTTAAAAGGTTTTTCCATAAAGAAATTGTGAAAATCCAGGGACAACAAATCATTGTCAAGATTTGGCTTTTCTAGGTGGTTCTCTGGTTTTAGCAATTAAAATTAATATTATAATAGCAACAATTAAGATAATAATGAAGAGCAATCAAATGGTGTTATAACCTTAAGTTTCTGACACTCTGCACCAAAAGTATTGACCACAAATCACATTTTAGTGAATTTTTTTTGCTTTTATTGTCTGCCCTGCTGAGAATCATTGTGGGCAGTGTGTGGTTTTTCATCATCAGCCTTTCATCAAGAGGAAGATTAAGGAGTAAAAAACTTGCACTCCCAGCTTGGGGCTCACTTCTTTTTATTTCTGCTTCGCCCTCTTCCTAAGGGACACCTGCTTTATTCCAGATAATCTGTTTTCCTGAATCTTGGTGAGTTTGAAGTATTATTCAGTGTTAATGCACAGCCAGAGAGGGAGGAAGAGAAGGTGGCTCTGGTGTAAAACCAGAATCCACAATGATTATGGGGCCATGAAAGTTGTGTTCAGTGCAAATCATTAATGGGAGAATCTTCTATATAAGCAGTGTTGATTCACCCCAGAAACCTCCCCTCTACCCATTAGGCAAAGAAGAATAAAAGCATTTATCCCTCTATAATGTAATTCCATCAATGTCCACAGGTTTTTCACAGGCCCTGCAAATTTTCTGGCTTTGAGTGGAAGAGGAAAATGCAAAATGGCCATGTTGAGGTTTCCACCAGTTATCAAATACCTCATGAAAAGGGTTGAACTAACTTGAAACTACATCAAGACATCAAAACACTGCTTGTAGTACACACTAGTCCACACATTTATTCCTTAGAATTTGGATGATTCAGGTTCTGTCATGGAATCATTAAGGCTGGAAAAGACCTCCCAGCCCATGGAATTCAAGCTGTGCCCCATCCCCACCTTGTCCCCCAGCCCAGAGCACTGAGTGCCACATCCTTGGACACCTGTAGGGATGGGGACTCCACCTCCCTGGGCAGCCCCTTCCAATGCTTAACAATCCTTTCCATGAAGCAATTCTACTTGATGTCCAACTTGACCCTCCCCTGGCACAGTTGGTGCTACATATCACAGGCTCACAGGCCACTCTGAGTTGGATGGGACCCTCAGGATCATCCAGTCCAACTCCCCACCATCCAGACCATGTCACTGAGCTCCTCATCCAGTCTTCNCAGGACCGTCTCAAGTAGCTCAACATCCTTCTGAAACTGGGGAGCCCAGAACTGGTCACAGCACTCAAGTACTCATATCCTCTCATCCTGAAGAGAATCTACATCTTGCCTTGGTCCCTGTCCTCCCCCAGCCTTGAGATCTTGGTGGGGACCCAACTGCCCCCTCGGATTGAGGGGAAAGAAAAGAATTCCTGTTTTCCCGTGCTAAACACAGGCACATGCTCAGACATGTATGTGGTCTTACCTCCCCGTTGCTACCGAGCATCGCCACTGCAGCAGAGCCTCTTTTGCTCATTTAACTGTATTTTATTTCAACAGGTGCCTTTTCAGCGGAGCAGCAACTCAGCCAGCACTCACCTCCCATCAGGGCACACGTCTGCAGACCTGCAGCTGCTTATGCCAAGCCACATTTGTCCGACTCACTGTAAATCCAGATTGCTTTTTCGGTAGGACTCACCACCGAAGGAACAGGTCAAGCAGGCAGGAATTTTTTTTTGACAAAGGCTTCTTTAAAACAGCCCTATCAATCTATTGTGTACTGTATTTCACTCACACGTTATGAAATAAGACTTGGGGAAAACGTTCATCTGTGAGGAATTCCCCGAAGAGACGCCCGTCAAGGCCGCCGCTCTTTCCATATTGTTATGAATGAAACTCAGAGTTTCAAGTGTCAGCCCTCAAAAGAAGTCACCAGGGGTTTCCAGTTTCCATCCCCTCTCAATTTTGAAGGAACAGCATTAAAAATACGTGTATTTATACATTAAGGCATAATGTGCACACACACATACACACACACACACAGACACACAGAGCACCGAGTGACCCAAAAATTGGCCGTGGTTCAGAGAATCCTCCTTGTTTTGGAGACTGTCATGACAGGCAGGGATTAGATTTTACATGAGTGGTGATGAGGATACTCCTGCTGACATGTGGGGGCCGTATGCTTTCTTGCCAGCAGGGCTGAAGCCACGTAATTCATCTTTCTCCCCGAGAAAGGATCACATCAGCTACAGAGACTCCCTGTTTGCACAGGGACGACTACACGGAGCACAGATCCAGTATCTGGAATCCAAGCCAAAGGATTATTAATGCTGGTTTTTTCTCCCTGGTAATTATTCAGAATTTCTTACTTTGTGCAGCTGAGATTGGCATCGCTGCCGTGCAACTGTGTTACCTTGTCACTCAGCACAGAGAGCAGACAATCAGCCCCTGCAGATGTAGAAATGGAATGTTTTGAGATATTTTAAAAGCATCTTTTATTTCAAAAGCCTCACTTCTTATTTACTCATTACTCCTGTGTTATGAGCAGGCTATGTTTCCTAGTTTTTCTACAATCACTTCAAATACATATTTTTAAAAATGTTTCTGCTTTTCATATCTTAAAAATGTATTATTGTGGTGGGCAGAGCACCCAGATAAATATGGGAGGAGCTGAGGCATGAAATGTCCAAAGAGAGGCTGGTTATCACCAGTTAATAAATGCAGGTTTATGGTGAATGTCTCATTTACAGAACAGTGAAATATTTCTCTTCTTTATTATATTTGATACATCAATCACCACTTTTATTTAAAGGCAGTTACTGGCAGGGTTTTGTTTTCACAGAGTGTAGACTGAGTGGACTCAACATCATTTTGCTTTAAATCAGCGCAGTATTTTAACTGATCAGCACTTGTTATTTTTGCTAATTACACATCATGCTTAATGAGGTTGGAAAGCAGTTAAAAACCCCTGGCAAGTGTGTTTCAACTTCTGTCAGAGTCACAGTACAAGGTGGGTTTTATTCTGGAATATTCCCCCAAGCCACATGAGTGATGATGGGACTTTGGTCTGAGCATTATAGTTACACTCATGAGCAATTTCCATGCTCCCCTCTTCTTTTTTTTTTTCCTCTTAACCAGCTCAAATAAAATCAAATAGAATTTGGAAACTTAATGAAACAATCAAAACTCGAGATTAACAAGCTTTAAAAATGTGACGTGCCATTTTGGCCCAGCAATTTTGGATTTCTGGGTTTGAGTAAGAGCACGAGGGATAAAACACGTACAATAAAAAAGATGGTTTTCATGGCATTTCCAGTCAATCTCACGAGGCAAAAAGATTTCCAACATAAGTCTGGTGACTTGAGGTCTGAATAAACAGAATTAATTAAGATTCTCTCATCACTTGGGCTGAGCATGACCCAGTGCTTGTGTTGCAAACTCAGGTGTGGCCTGTACGCAATCCTGTAATCTTCAGTTTTGAGTTTGAAGCTCAAACGAAACCAAAACTCAAACCCCAGAAACTCAGCTCTTAATATCTTGTTTTGTTCCAGTTTCCACCCCAGGTAATGATTTAATTCACCCTTGTTTGAACCTCAGCCTGTGATTGCCAAAAACTTGCCAAACTGGACTCAAATGTGAGTTCAGCCGCAGCATCATGGTGGAGGAGGAGGAAATTCTGCTTGGGAAGCAGAGAAGAGCTGAAATATCCAGGACACCTTGCCAAGAGGAGGCTGAGGTTGGACCTGAGGAGGAATTTGTCCCTGGAAAGGGTGGAGAGGCCTTGGCAGGGGCTGCCCAGGGAGGTTTGGAGTGCCCATCCCTGCAGGTGTCCAAGGCAGGACTGGCCGTGGCACTCAGGGACAAGGAGGGTATGGGGCACAGCTTGGATTCAATCCTGGAGCTCTTTTCCAACTGAAACCATCCTGGGATTCCTGTAATATGTTCTAAGACAACGAGACCATATTTTGGGAGCAGAGCTGCACATGTGGAACACTCTCCTTCAGCTGTGGCATCCAGATATTAGAAGGAGTTTGATTAATTTAATGTGTTCCGGGAAAGCATCAAAAAGGAAAGGCCTGTAACAACGAGGGCACATCAGCACGGGGGGCCGTGGATTTGGGGCATTACAGGACCCCCAGTGTGTGGTGACACATCACATGTTCCCACATTCCTCATGGGAACTGTTCTTCTTGCACTAGGCCTTCGAGATTCCCAACAGAGAAAGCGGCATTTCTCCACAGTGCAGCAAAATGTCAGGAAGAGTTTTTTCCCAGAGAGAGTGATCCCTCAGTGGAATGGGCTGCCCAGGGAGGTGGTGGAGTCGCCATCCCTGGAGGTGTTGAAGGTCAGACTGGATGAGGAGCTCAGTGCCATGGTGTGGATGGTGGGAGGCTTGGCTGGATGGAGCGTGGTGCCCGTGGTTCCAGGGTTGTGGGGCTGATCCCTGGGTGGGCGTTCGCTTGGGAGTTGGACTCAATGATCCTGTGGGTCCCTTCCAAATCAGAATAACCTGTGATTCTGTAAAATCTGGTTAATCAACATGGAAATTGTCCCCAGGCAGGGATTTTGGGAAGATACCACTATCCTTAGAAGGCTGAACTGAAACAAGTCATCCATTTCCTCAGTGGATCCCATTCAGCCTTTGCTGTGGTGTCCTCAGGAGCATTTTATTGTACACTCAGGCAGAATAAAGGAGGGAAAAGTACCTTGAAGGGCAGCAGGTTTCTTCTGGGATGTTGCAACTTGAGGGTTGTCTTGGAGCTGTGAGTTGGACACCAATAAATCTCTGCTCTTCCAAAAGGAGGAAAGTGAAAGATGGTTTATAGATGTTCACTGTTGAGGAGAACCAGCAAAGGAAAATAAAAGTGTTAGAAAAAAACAATTGGCAGTGTTCCTGTTGTCCCCATTTAACAGCTGGAAAATTGAGGCAGAGGAGGATTAGTTTGATCCCCAACACCTCCAAAATCTGCTGCAGACTTGAACACTGTGCCTGGTATCTCAAATCTGTGCCCATGTCCTTTCATATAATCCCACTTCTCTGCTTCCTTCTCCACTGAAGTTCCTTGGCAGATGCCTGAGGGACCTCTGCCAAAACAGCTGCCTCAACACGTATTTTTTTTTCCATTTATTTATTCATATTTCACCCCTGATTTTCAGTAGAAACCACAGATTCTCCAGCCTGGGGCTTTCTTTTGACACTTGCAATAACAAACCACATTTTGCTCATCACTTTGTCCCAGTGGGAGTATCGTGTACTGCTCTTGGATAATCTCTGTGTTGGAAACACTCTGCCCAAGATCCAGCACTCAGAGCTCCAACACCCATTTCTTGTCTGTATCAGACTGGGTTGACAAGAATTTCTGGGGAAAAAGAGGCAATAGCAACCTTTCTTTTTGTTTCATCTTCTCTGCCTCCAGATCTCACTTCCCTCTTCTTACAGACCATGGGATTGGAGAAGGAGAAGGAGAGAGAAAGACCCAGGATGACTGTTGTGCTAAAAATAAAGTTTCTACGAAATGAAGCCTTTTCCACCTCAAAATATTCGCTCATTTTGTCCACCAAATGTATTGATGCCACTGAGAAAAATGCCAAAACGCTTTAAAACAGCTTCAGCCACCAGGCAAACTCACTGGGAGTGAGGACCCTGTTGAGCTCAACGAGTCTTTTGTGATTTCCAATGCACTATAAAAAAAAATGCCTTCAAATTACCCACGAAGTATGTTAATAGCTGACTAATGCACAAGCTGGCAGGAATCATTGCTGCCTGAGCACGGCTCATTAATCTTACCATTCATTAAATAGATTCCAAAGTTTTTAATAAACAATTTTTATTTAAGAAGCAAAGAGCACCAGAGTGCGGGGGTTTTTTTTGCCAGGGAAGGGAGCTCCCTGTGAAAATAAAACAGTTATTTACATTTTTGTTTTTGGCATGTAAGGCCATCTTTCTTCCATCACCGGGTTTGCAAATGCAAACCGAGTGCTTTCCACTTCTGTAAAGTCTCAGGGCTAATTTTTGACTTTTTCTCTTCACCTTTGCAAGCTTGTCCTTCCTAAGTTGAAAAACCTCTTGCTGCCGAGAGCCAGCCCATTTCTGCAGGAGGTGGGCAGTGTTTTTTTCTGTGCTGAAGGGCCGAGAGGGTGCTGGGGTGAAAAAATGAGAGAACTTTTTGCTGACAGCTACAACCCCCTGGGTGATGGCCCTCAGCACCTCAGACCCACCTGTGGTTGAGTTTCCACTCAAGAAGAGACCCCAGGGTTTGTTTGCCCTCCCAGGAAATGCTGCACTTGGTGAAATGGAATCCTGGGATACATTTTTTTATGCTGGGGAATTGCCTTCGTGTTCCCTTTGGCCTGTGGTTGCGGCCTAAGGTTTTGTAATGGAAGAGGTGACTCTGCCCAGCTTTGTTCTTTGGGATCCCTTTGTTGGTGCACCAGGATTTATTCAGTGCAGTAGTTAAAATCAAAGATAAACAGCATTATTACTAATTGCTATGTAAACACGAATGGCTTTTGGTGATGTTTTGTCGCTAGAACAACTTAACATGAGTTGTGAAGTCCTGGTTGCACAGAACAGAGGGAGAAACCAACCTGTGATCAGTGTTATCACTGATATTTTATATTCACACACATCTGGGGACACACACACACACACGTTAACTTTTCTAAGTAAATGCTCTTCCAGGTTTCTACCATATTTTTATTTGCCTTTCAAAACAACCCAGGCTGCAGGATTTATTAATGCAGCAATTAGTATGCTGATCATGCCCAGCATGCTTAAATCTTTATTGGCTGTACGCAGCACCGAAAGTTTTAGTTTTATTAAACCTGAGCCTCCTACATACTGCTGTTTAGTGTGTGTTACAAAACTAAGATCAGCCCTGGATGTAATGTAACCCACATGTTGGATTGCTTGCTTCACTGACTTACAGAAATATTTCAGGTAGCGAGTATTTTCTTAGTACTCTGTTATAAAAATATGTCAGGCACACAATGTTTGCATTATATGTTCCTTTTCTGTTGCAGAAAAGAGAATTCTGCACCAGCCCCCTGCGATCCATCCCAAACCATCGTGGGCACCGTATTTCCAGCTGCTGTGAATTGTCGTGTTTCAGCGGTTTTGTGGTGTGAGAAACAACGGGTTAAATTAAGGTACAGCTGCCTTCATCACACAGATAGATAAATAAGCAAATATATCACATACTGGAACCATAAAGCAAAATCTAGATACAGGCTGTAGGTTCTGTTTTCATGAGGGAAGGGGAAAGTGCAGCTGTGATTTTATTTTCCCCCCAGCAAGTGCCAGGGGCTGTAGGAATTCTGCCAGACGTGATGCGAGGCAGATTGATCTCTGCAGAATTGCCTTCCCCTCATAGTCAGAAGGCAAAAATGTCAGAGTGATGGAGAAGCCTCCTGAGAAGCCTCTACCTGAGCCCGTCAAGGGTTTGCCAGGACTGGCTGGACTTTTCCTGCAGGTCCTTCCCCCTCCACAGCATCCAGCTGCAGAACTGGTGTTTGCACCATTGATAGGAAAGAGAAGAGCCAGGGCTGATATGATTCTGCAAAAATAATTGAGGTGATGCAGAGGCTTGGCCTGGTGGTTAAAAAGGCTTATTCCCTTGCACCATATAAACATATTTTGTCAAGTTTGCTTCAGGTTCACTCTGTGGTAATTTATACAATTAATCTGACTAATAAATAATCTAAACAAGCTTTCAACAACACAGGAGTTGCCCCCTCTGAAGTTCAACTTAGTTTTGGGTGCAACAGATGAACTTGCAGACTTCAGATCCAAGTGACATCCCCATCCATCCATCCATCCATCCATCCATCCATCCATCCATCCATCCATCCATCATCCATCCATCCATCATCCATCCATCCATCCATCCATCCATCCATCCATCCATCCATCCATCCACCTCCATTTCATAGAATCACAGAATCATGGAATCATAAAATTCCATCCCAGGGGATCACCTTCTGTAACAGGGAAGCTTTGCTGCTCTGCCACACTGACCTGACACAACGTGTGATGCCCTTGGTTCATATCTTAAATTTCTATGGCAGGATTTGCCCAAGTTTCCCTGCCCCAGCAATCCTGAGTGCAGGATTGAGGGCTGAGGGTTGTTGGAAAGCTTTGCATTTGCAAAGTAAGAACAGCTCAGACAGTCCAGGACTCCCCAAATTACCCTGGCCAAAAGAACCCGAAGCCCAACAGAGGAACTCCCCGGCCCCACCACCCTGTAGCCAAAATTCCATGTTTAAATATATTGCACTTACTCTGTTATTCCAAGATAACTGGCAAAGCTGTTCTCTGGGGGGGGGTGTGGAATGAAGAGATAACTCTTGAAGGCAGCCAACAAATTTCTGCTCCATCAGCTGAATACATTTGAAAGTTAACACACTCAGGCTTTGTTGGAGCTAATTCCACGTAGGATTTAAAGTGTGAATCCCCCTCCCTCGCCAATAAACACACACATTTAAATGTGTTCGTTTGAGTGTTTCAAGTCATCTCAAATTCCATGGCATCCACTGAAAAAAAAAAAAAGCCAGTCTAAAGTCAACAAAGCCCACAATGATGTTGTAAAAAGAGGTGCTATTGGGAATTCATTTCTGTTTTCTGTGTTATAGCCACCACTGTTTGCACAATTTCTAGCCCCGAAGACACAATCTTAAAGTTAAATTTGGTTTATCTTCTTTGTTAATCATCATTAGCAGAAATAGAGATTTTTAGATTTAGTGGCACTCTAGTCAGGCTGGACAGGTTATGAAACGCTCTAGAAGAGTTAAACCTGAGGCAAAAAAGCAAGAGTTTGGGGGATTTAAGCACGAGTTCTTCTCAAAATTCACAATGATTGGAATCTGGATAGTGGCCGCAGACAACACAAACCCAGAGCTGCTAAAAGCAATGGAAATTTGGCTGTGAACTGGAGCAGGATTCATGTGTTGTATCTGCTCCTGCTTCAACATCTTGCCCCCAACCTACCGGATTTATTTCAGTCATATCCATGTTGAATCTGGGCCAGTCAACCCACCTTTTTTTTCTCCTATAAAGCACATGAATAACCTTTGCTACCAAAGAATAAATAATTCATAGATCAGAGCAACTTTCCCACCTTCCCACAGAGTGACAGGGCTCTCAGTGTCTTGGTGACCTTCCAGAAACTCCAGAGGGTGACTCAACAGGCAAGAAGCTCCTGGAATCCCTGTCTTGATGATCCAGTTCTTCGTGGTGGCTGCACATGAAGAAATGCCTCAATCCATGAGGGGATGAGAGCTGGGTCTGAGCCAGGGATGTGGGAATGCTGCAGATCCCACCTTGGAGCAATGAGTCCAACAGAGGTGGGGAAGGGAGGAGGAGAAGGGCTGGATGGGACTGAGTTAAAACATGAAGCTCCACAATCGTTTTGCTCTTCCTCAAACCATTTCCTATTGGAGGACCAGAGGACCCCCCCAAAAAGGACAATGTCTGAGTGGACACTGGGACTCTTCAGTTTGGTGTTTTGGCACTTTGGCAACCACTTGTTCTGATTTATGAGGAAAACAACCCTCTTTACTTTATTTCCTGTATATTTGAGCTGCCCACTCATCACCAACACTCCCTTTCCTTCCCTCTCCATCTCCTCCCCTTAAACTTGAGGGAATCCAGCTCCACCTGTGTACACAGTTGTATAATTTTGTATAATTTTTCTCAGGCCAATATCCCAGAGTTTTATGCTTGTTCTGGGCATTTCCAGCACTGGCACTGGCAGAGAGAATATTGGGATGGCTGATGAGCATTCCCTCAGACATTTTATTTTGAGTATAACACTGGGATGATGTTTTCAAGCCCAGTACTCTGCTGCTTCTATTAGCTGGCCTCACATGGTTCGAACAAGTTTAATATTAAAATAATAATAATAATAATACATAATAAAGAGAGGCAGAGAGGTGCTGCCACAAACCCATCTGTTCAAACATCAGCAAGAGGGGAAATCCTGCATTAAAAATAATAATTTCTACAGCCTGGCATTACCTCAGAGTCAGGCTGGCCTGCTGAAGCAGGCAGGGCTATTGTCAGGGAGTTTTCTTTAAATAAATAAAGATTCCTTGGCAGTTTGTGTGAACGAGCTGAGTCATATTTAGTGGCTTATCTGGTTTATGCCTGAGCTCTTTCAGAGCCCAGGTAGAGGTCAAAAGAGAGAAGCAGGGTTATGCCACACTCTTATTTTGTTCAACGTGGCTTTTGTCTAAGAAAAAACCAATTCTCCACCCTTCCCAGCAAGCACTGAAATCTTAAAAGTGTTGTCTTTCCATCTCTCATCAAACTTTCGTGGTATATTTGTATGAAAGCTCAGCTGAAAGAGCACTTTTTCAAAGAGATGCTACCAAGAGTCCAAGGTTGTCTACAATGTGCATTAAAGCCAGAGACTTTGTTTTACTTTCAATTAATGTGCAGAATCACACTTACGGTCCTTTTATTTTTTTTTAATCAGAGCCGAAGAATAAAAAAGGAGGTGAAGAATAAAATAGGAGGTGAAAACATGTTGGCATCTACAGGATATCCAAAATGCTTGACCCTTCCTGCAGGAGGGGTAAATTGAAGTCCTGCTTAATGACAGTAAAAGAAGTTCTTTGTTGACATCTGCCTGCCCCAAGAAACTCTCTGTATCATAAAAATCAATCTCCTTTAATATTTTTATTAAGGAAAATCATGGTGTTTTTATCTAATGTATAGAATACATTTTTTCCCCTCCTGGTGAGGAGGACTAGGATTTGAAATCACAAAAAATACTCCAAGTTTTAAATACCACAGGGGATTTATTCGACACTCAAGTGTGTTAATGGATGAATTGAGGCCTAAACCAGGATGTTTTCATTTTATTTTTGTGAAACTTCTTTATACACCCATGCAAATGACTTGGTGAAAGTTGAATTTGCTGGAGAAACATTTACAGGAAATAGTTGCTTAATTAAAATTTGAAACTGCAATTTTTCATCTCCAGATGATGTGGAAGATTTTTCCAGCGTGAATTTGGCGTGGTACAGAATTTTAGGCACCTAGAGCAGAAGGAGAAGGGAAAGGTGGGAAGTCGTCTGGAAACTGCAGGGAAATAAGACAGAGGGAAGGGAAAATAGGAGGTTTTAATCAAGGAATATTGTAAAAGGTATCTATAGTTTTTAATCAACTATCTCTGAGAGGAAAATTTCTGGGGAAAAGAATTGTTTCATTGTTTCACACTGAAATTTTGGAACAGGCTCAGCAAGGGGGTTTTTTAATGTAAACTCTCCTTGGAAATCAGAGTTTCAAAATGGTGACGTAGATGTGAATATAATTTGGCTGCCAGTCTGTGACAGGGATATGAGGAGGAGCAGCTGTCTGTACATCCAAGAGAAGACTCAGTGCGAAGGGATCCCATCCACGCTCTGGGGAAACACCTATGGCACAGCTGAAAATGGAAAATAAATTTGCAGGATGAAGCCTCCTCACACTGCCAATGCCCTAAACTGCGTCAGGGGAGATTTAGACTCGACATTAGAAGGAACTTTTTCACAGAGAGGGTGATCTCTCAGTGGAATGGGCTGCCCAAGGAGGTGGTGGAGTCACCGTCCCTAGAGGTGTTTAAGAAAAGGTTGGATGATGTACTTGGTGACATGACCTGGATATCAGGGCAGTGTGTTATAGGTAGGATGGTGTGTTGGTAGTAGGATGGCAACAGGTTAGGGAACAGGTTTGACTGGATTAGATAGGTAATAGGGGGGGAAAGGTTGGACGTGATGATCTCTAAGGTCTTTTCCAACCTTACTGACCTTACTGATTCTGTGATTCTGTGATTCTGTGATGCCATGGAGGAACAACAATGAGTGTTTTGCAGCATTTCAAAGTGCAAGACATCAGCTCCAGCTGCCACGTTCCTGGTACTGGTGAGATTCTATTTATGGAGAGGATTTAAGGCTCTTGTCAGGATTTATCTTCAAAGATCTGCGAGGAATAACCGACCTGTCCTTACAGATTTTATTCCTACAAGTGCCCTGACGTGTGCTAGGATCTCACTGGTGTGAGCAGAGCCTTGTGACAGCCCTGCAGCCACCCCAGGACAACAAAACTCCTGCACAAGCCCTGTTTAATGTGTCTCTGACAGTCACTGAAGGGCTGAACCATAAAAAACGCAGTTTATCATTGGGAGTGTTTTGGAGTAGGTACTGCTTGTTGCTCCACAAACCCCTCACAATTCCCTTTTCAAAGCTGTCACCAACCACAGGAATTCAGTCAAAGATGATGTTATATTTGGGTGCATGATCTTCAGTTGTAGAATCACAGACTGGTTTGGGTTGTAAAGGACCTAAAAGATCATCCAGTGCCACCCCCTGCCATGGGCAGGGACACCTCCCACTGCCCCAGGTGGCTCCAGCCTGGCCTGGGACACTCCCAGGGATCCAGGGGCAGCCACAGCTTCTCTGAGCACCCTGTGCCAGGGCCTGCCCCCTCTCACAGGGCCACATTTGTGTCACCTGCCCTGCTCAGCTCGGTGCCACCCGCAAATGTGTTGAGGGTGCACCTGATCCCCTGAACTGTGTCATTAGTGAGGATATTAAATCACACTGCTTCCACCACACATCCCTCAGGGAAATTTGGGAGGGTGAAACTGCACATCCCGGTACCAAACCTGATGGATTCTGTCCCTGGGGAGCTCCACCAGCCCTGGTTTTAGGACCAGCTACCCCTTCTCCCTGAAAGGCAAGAGCTGTACCAACCCCACCCAAGGATGTGTGAGGATTAACTCCCTGTAAAAACAGATGTCTCCTCTGTGGATCACAATTTATATTGTGTGAGAGGCCTCGCCCAGGGCCGGGTAGTGCTGAGCAAACACGGGCTGACAGACGGGCTGTGACAAAGGCTCCTGGCCCCAAAGTGTTGGGACAGGTGATGGAGACAAAACATGCGGACGGGAGAGGGAGAGGAGGGAGATGATGGATGGAAACACAGAAGTAGCAGGGTATCTTTGTGCTTCATGGCTGCCAAGTGCTCCACTAGGGCCATTCAGCTGAAATAAAAAGCAGGTGAGCTCTGCAAAAAGTAAAGGCAAAATGCTGTAATTGCAATACACGAAGATAGAGAGACATAATTATAAAAGAAAAGAATATTTGAAGGAATCTTTAAGGTTTAAACTGTTTTGAAATAACCATTTGTACCTTCTAATTTAAAGAGAGATTCTTCGGGAATAAAAGTTTAATAAAATTCCTGTGGACTTTAGTCAATCCTGGGAACTTGTCTTCTACTCACAGAATTGTAGAATCACAGTTGAGTTGGAAAAGACCCACAGGGACCATCAAATCTCCTGTCAAGTGTCTTCTTTGGCCAAATGAGGCTGAAGAAGAAACAAGCCTTTCCACATGGTCCTGTGGCCCAGGAGCAGCACAATGTCAGATTTTTCCTGCTGAAAATACCAACAGGTTCAGCACAGGATTTCCAATCCCCCCCAACCTTTGGGGAAGGCAGGGATATTGTGATTTTTAAAGGGGATTTGCAGCGAGAAGGAAAGTGGGGTCATGGAAGAGCAGACTTGCAGAACACAGCCTCGAAGGGGTGGATTTGAGGGTTATGGAAGAGCAGACTTGCAGAACACAGCCTCGAAAGGATGGATTTGAGGGCTGTGGGGTTGATGATGGATTTCCCTGTGAACCCCTGTGCTCCATGTGGCTGCAGGGGCAGATCCAAGCTGAGCATTGAACGTGGCAAAAGTCTCGTAGAACGTTTCTTGGGAGAAACAGCAGCGAGACCCAGTTTTTGAGGGATGTATTACAGTCAAAATAAGACAATTATTCCCTTTCTTCTTTCATTCTACCGTTTATTAATCTTTTCATTCTCCAGTCCCACAGGCTGGTTCTCCTCTTGTGTAGGAAATGAAAGTTAAGGCTGCCACTGAATTCAGTAATTTGTCTGGACTCCATGAAGTAAATGCTGCATTTAATAATTGCCCATTCAATGAATTTCTGGGCAGAAGAAAGTATTAATCTCTTTCATCTTTTGAAGAAGTATTTGAGTTAATCACTCATTTATCTTAATTGCTTGGGGTTGGGTTTTTTTTTTTAAATCTTTCCAGAAGAGAATTTACTTACAAAAATATTTCTCTTTTACTTCTTACCTGTGATCATTACTTACATTTAATGCAACAGTTAATCCCCTATGCCTGATAATTTATACTCAGTCAAGTTGTCTTAACAGCCATAAGAAAGATTTCCACTGAGTCCAGAGAGAAAAAAAACCTTCTGGCAGTGACCTTGGCCAAAAATGCTGCACTTTCTGCAAAGATCAGAGACAAAGTGAAGATGGCACATTTTAAAATAACAGGTATTTAAAGCAAATCAAAGGCCACGACTGTGCATAAAACTGCTACTCACAAGCGTTTTCATTCCCTGAGTGAATCTAACTATGCAGAGCCATTAAAACAATTTCCTTTTCTGCCTTGTGCAAAGAAGAATATTGGGTGGGATTGCAGTTTTATGTCAAACTGGATTTTTTGGGGGGGGGAGGAAGGAAGGAAGGAAGGAGAGATGTAAGAAAGAGAAAAAAATGAAATAATCATATGAGCCAGAATCGTTGACCTTGTACCAAACTGCTCAAACCACATTCAGCCAGAATAATTTCAGAGGTGGGTGGTCTTGCTTCCAAAGACAAACCTGTTGCATTTTGCTGTATTAAGCCCAAGGAAATGGATTATATGTGGAGCTGTGAAGTTGCTTTGCTTGCAGCCTTATCCACTGGACTTTAGGAATGCTTGGGACCAGCACTTGGGAGTTTTGACTCTTAAACTGTGAAGGCAAAGGCCCCCCACTAATGACGGGGGGTTAATGTCATGATTTCTCACATTAAACCAGCCTCCATAAAAGCAAATTCCCCTGGATGGGGTGGGGGAATGTGAGTTTGCATGTTCTGAGTCTTTTACAGGAGGTTTGGGTTGAATATTTTGCACGTAATTCAGGAAGAAACAGAGCCTAATAATTTCTGCTGCCTAAGGACTATTGAGGTGCAAAACTGGAACACGGAAATCCCCCAGGGAAACTTGGACACTAATCTGTGGACCCTACTCATATCATAAGTGCTGCTGTTTTCCTTCTCACCAGAGATCTGCTCTTGAAATGAAAACCAGCGTGAAAAGACAAGCAAGACTCTCTCAGGTGTTGAGTTTTGCATACGGAAACCCCGTGTTTTGGGAGCAGCTCTGCTATGAACACACACACCAAGTGTTTTGGTGGAAAGCAAGAATGTTTCAGACTCTCTTCACTTACCAGAAATGCAGACAGTTATGTCTCTGGGACATTTAAATCCAGATATGCAAAACAGCCACTTTCAAAACAGCAGGATGAGCCACAGCCTTGCTGTGACAGTTTTTTCACGGGGTTATGGATATGTCACCTCCTCTTGGCCCACTTACCCTCCAGATCTCCAAGTTCAAGTGAATCAACATTTTAAAACAAGAAACAGCTCTGTGAACTGGTCCAGTGTGATGTTACCCTTCACAAACTTTTAATTTCCCAAGGACAGGAAGAACAAATGTTGGTCAGTTTGGAAAAGCCAATGGATTTTACATCCAGTGCTGCCCGGACCAGGAGTCTGAACCCATTCATCAGTCAGGAAGTTTGTTTCTCCAACAGGCTGAGGAAAAACAACATAATGATGGCAAATCAAAAGGGTATGATTTACATCACCAGGAAATTCCTGGTAGATTTTGTACGAAAAAATTGGTTTAGTGACTTTTTATGTCTTGCAGTCCGTTCAGGTACCAAAAATCCTCAGTGAGCAGAGCTCTACAAAGGAGAGAAAGAAAAAGTTCTCTTCCCACATTCGTGTATTTGAGCAATAGAGAAGGTCAGACTGCAAGGCAACAACAATATGTGGGAAGAGCTCTGTGCTCTCCCAAGAAGAAAAGGGGTATTTTTTCTTCCCATGAAAACTCATTACAATGGAAGCCAAAAGCTGTTGGCCTTGACTAAACTACATCTTTGGGTTCTGTGTTTAGATGAAGATGCTGTTTCTTTATGCAAGACCCTCTTTCCCACTTTCTCCTTTTGTTACTTTGATTTTTTTGTCGCTGCTCCTTGTCTTGGAGGCCAGGGAAGCACAGGCCAGGGTGAGATGGATGAGTGCTGTGCTTTCCAGGCCTGTGGAGGTCTGCAGGACACCCTAAAAGTGTCAGACCCCCTGTCCTGCCACAGCACAGCCCTCCCACGCTGCCAAGTGAAAGACGACCGAGACAGAAACGCTGGAAAATTTGTGACAGATTTCCCAGCCTTGTGCTCACCCAGCTGACCAAAACTAGAATTCAAAAGCTGGAAGTTATTGAAATATTTCCTAGAGAGGCCAGGACATGCTGAAGTCCAACACTTGTTTCTTTGATCAAGTGGAGCAAACGTGTATTTGATGTCAGAGATCCCAAGGAAAAGGCCAGGAAAAGGGGAGATTTTGCCCGCACAGAGCCTCGACATTAAAGTCCCAGCTCGCTCAGACTTTCAGCATTGCACTGCCTCTTCATGGCGAAAACTTTCCCATTTCATCCCATTTCATCCCGGGAGTTAATTTCCTTTGTCTGAAATGCCCAGGAAGCCTCTCGGCCCCGCGTTTTTCACAGGGGTTCCCTCCAAGTTTTCACTTTGGTCTTAAGAAGATTTTCACCTACAAGTGCTTCTCCTTTTCTGATAGATCCAAACAAGGCTCCCCACTTTCCATGAAGATTAATTTAGGTTTTCTATTGCCCTGCCACGTGATTCCCCTCCTTTTCAGAAGTAGGTAAAGCCTGTAAAGAGGCAGCTGTGTTTCGAGCTCTTTGAACAGTGTCTCTTATAGAAGAGGAGAATAGATAAGCCGTCCTGCAAACACTGTTAGGAGAGACCAGTAATCAGTGTCAGAGAAGTCTGGGAATGAATGTATCAATTTACCTCAGGCTGTGCACTTCAGAGATGGGCTTTGGCCAAGATTGGGTGGGTTTTAAGCTCGGTGTGTGACTGAAATTAAACCACTTTGTTACGACAGGGGTTTGTTTCTAAACTGCGGATTTTCCCGCTTTGTGCGACAAGGGGGTGATGCTCTAAACCTCCTTCTCTGGGGGTTTTGTACCATGAATACACGTATTATACACACAAGCACTCGCTGCTTGCATGTGTGTGCACATGTTAATGTAGGTATCAGTGAAGAAATGAGGGAAAATGCAATTCAAAACTCCCCTTCTCCCCGTGCACACAACTGGCTATAAAACAGCCATTAAAAATCACACATTGTGTAACACATAGACCTTGCACATGTTTCCTAGAAACACTGAAAGAAAGGGAGCTCAAAAGCATCACTATTTACACCACACCAATATTTACATCTATTTAGGTTTTTACTCCAGTGCCTGTCAGGATAAAACCTTGACTCTGTTGTATAGAAAGCTGAAAGCGGAATATTGAAAATATTGAGAATATTGAAGGGGAAATTTTCGTAAGGCAGATCTTCAGACCAAGTTTAAAAATTACTTTAAAAATGAGAGCAATTGAAAATGGATTCAAGGATGGAGTGTAAAGAGCAGGAAAAAAAAAGGTTGAGAAGTGTGTTTTAGATAAGAAAGTGCAAGTATAAAGTGAGAATCTCCAAGATTCAAGCTGAGGTAAATTCATTTGGGGAAAAAAACCCCCAAAAGTAGCAAAAGATTAATCCAGAATATCCATTAAAGAAAAGAAAACCAGTGAGAATAAGTCAAGCTTTAAACATAATTCATTTGAGATTCAGATGAACTTAAATATCTTGCCTCATCTTCTGAGAAATATGGTGTTGTTGATAATGTGAGGCCACATGGGAAGGTGACTCTAAAATGGAAATGAAATTGCAATTTCTGTGGAAGAAATTTCATCAGATTCATCAAAGGAAGGACTGGGACCACAAAAACAAAGAGTTGTACTAGTGGCCATGTGTGTTTAGCAGGAGATGCCAGAGCAGGGCAGTTTTGAGTCCGTTGGCCTCAAGTCAACAAGAAATAAACCCAACAGGACATAAAACTACGTGATAGGGTTTAGTCTAGAGATTGTGGTAGACTTTTAAGCTCTGATAACTGATTTTCATAAATAAAGTCTAATTTATCTACTCTGTCTGGTCTTTGAAAGGTATCAAACAGGAGTAATTTATAGGAAGTAGAAAAAATGAGGATGAATTCAACTATGGAATGGGTTGCCCATGGAGGTGGTTGAATCGCCGTCCCTGGAGGTGTTTAAGGGTGGACTGGATGAGGTGTTGGGGGCCATGATATAAATGTTAGAGCTGTTAGGTTTTAGTTGGATTATAGGTTGGACTTGATGATCTTCAGGGTCTTTTCCAACCTTATCAACACTGTGATACTGTGAGATAAAACCACATTGTAATGACAGCAAGAGTCAAACCAGAAGGAAACCAGTAGGATAATTCTTCAAAGATTAATCCAATATTCCTGCCAATAACTGTCACAGAAAGTATGAACTTCACCATGCAGATGGTGTTTTGATTTTCAAACCAAATACTTCAGTGATACAGTCTGGTGTGAAATCCTTCAGAAATTAAAAATACACTCTGTAGTACTATTTTTACAGAGTCTGAAACAGTCTTTGCTCTCAAGAGTTTCCACATTCCAAAAAAAAAATCACTAATTGCAACAAGAGAGAAGACTGTGTGCAAATACAGCAGATTATTGGAAGGGATCATCAGGCTGTCTCAGAATTGGTCCTTCTCTCTTCCTGTTAAGTTAAAATTAAGTTTCTTACTGGTATGAAGAGAACAGTCCAGACTACTGCCTGGCTTCTGAGAAATGTAACTTCTCCTTTGTGCGTTAGACCTGAATGCAAGGCCTTATTCCAGACTGGGAAAGAATTCCATGGCAGAGAG
The DNA here is from genome assembly GCA_013390025.1 of Pitta sordida. Lineage (NCBI taxonomy): Eukaryota > Metazoa > Chordata > Aves > Passeriformes > Pittidae > Pitta > Pitta sordida. The sequence goes on from WEKX01021467.1 coordinate 578,323, forward strand.
CCTGAATTTCCCTTAGTCTTGGCCTATGGAGTCCTCCCAACCCATAACGCTGCTCCAGCTCCTCCAATTAGTGCATTAATAACCTGCCTCGTTAGGGATGACTTGGGTTCGTGCCAGAGCAATTACACTGATGTAGAAACTTCAGGGCGATTAAAAGATTACACATTTAATTTAAACGATCATTTGAGAGCGCTCTTTTTAACGGTCGTACCCTGCGCAAGGATCGTTTGTATTTATGTGGCTGCAAATGGCATCTTAAAAGAGCCAGCACTTCATTTAAACACTTCATTACAACAACAGCAATAATGAAGCCTCTAAACAGCTTTTTTTCTGTCTCACTTCCACCCCTCCCACCACAAAATAAAATGGAACAGGAAGGGAAATAAGCTGAGCTGGCACACGAAGTCTAACAGAAAATAGAAATATGTGAGGTTGCAGCTCTAGCCTTGAAGAAGACAATGGTCCAGCTTTTCCCCGAAATATTCCTCTGCCATATCCACATTAAGCCCTAAGATTTCCATGCCTGGTCTGGAAAGGTTTAAAAACGCACAGAAAAAAAAGATGCGATTTACCGAAACGTAAAGAAATTGTAAAAGTGAATGATGCACAGATTTAGTGCAAGACAAGAAAGACTTAAAACGTTTCAGTTCAGTGGAAGGAGAGGTGTTTCTGATAAACCTGACATTTACCCCTTTTAGGTTTCATCCCTAAAGGCAGAGCTCCAAAATAGCTGAAAACAGAGATTTTTATTTTCTTTTTTCTTTTCCCCCCAGAAGTCATGTAGCTGAAATAAATGAAAATTTATTGAATGGAAATTCAATAAATTTATTGAATGAAAATTAGTTTTAATTATTTTTATTTAATTTTTATTTAATGAAAATCTATTCAATGAAAAAGGTACTAGAGTAAACCACAAATAATATAAAGTATTTTGGAAATATGTTGGTAAAAAGTGTTTCTAGTGAAATCAGAGAGGAGTTGAACGAGGACAGCACAAACACAAATATATAAATATCAAAATAATTATAAAAATAATTAAGTAAATATAGAAATACTTTGAAAATTATGTCCTACTGATGGAGGCTGTGGCCATTTTCATGCCATTGAAGGTTTTGCCCAGAAAGGCTTTTGAATTACAGATTATACACGTTCAACATCTTCCTGGTACTCCTGCTCTTCAAGTCACCTTTAAATCACAGTGATGACTATTTACAGCTTCAAGGCCATAAAATCCAAGGCCTTTACAAGTTATTTTTTATATTTCATTTGCTCAGTGTTTGTCAGGTGGTGTTGCTCGAGAGGAACTAAAGAGTGAAAATAAAGCATATTTCAGATTGCTGCTTACTCCTCCCAGAATTGTCTCGATGAATGAAATCCTTTGGCCTTTAATATTATTCTTTAGGCCATCTGGAATTCCTAGAGGAGCATAATGTGATTAAATCATAGAATCATAGAATGATTTGGGTTGGAAGAGGCCTTAAAGCTCACCCAGTGCCACCCCCTGCCATGGGCAGGGACAATTTTCACTATCCCAGGTGGTTCCAACCGGGTCTTGGACAATTCCAGGGATGGGAAATCCACAACTCTCTGGGCAATTTAATCCATTATACTGAAAATCAGAATAATGCCCTGGTTAAAGTTAAAAATTAAGGCTTAAATCAGACTCGGCAGGAAGAACAAAATGTATTAAATTGTCATAGAAATGTAACTCAGTAAAAAGTGTTGTGTTATATCCAACTGAGCAGCAGAACGTGCAGATGGGTGAATATGGTCTGGGCATGTATAAAGTCAATTAATTCACGTGTGAATGATAATAAAATTATTTAAAACTAAACAACTAAATTATTTAAAACTGATGGATTAAAATATGGACTAACATTTGCCTCTAACTTGGTTATGATTTGGGAGCTGCCATTAGATAAGGGATTTATAACACCTAAAAATACATGAAGTGACATTCCTGCCTTTTGAAGCAGCTTTTTTTCTTTTTAGATATTTTTAGAGTCACTGGAGACTCACAAAATAGGTACAGGATGGCATAAGGGATTCAATATGGTAAAAATTCTTTTCTAGTGGAATTATGGTTAAAAGGTGATTTTGGAGAATAAAGCTCCTCCTTTTCCTTCGGAACAAAGATTATCAACCCTGTTGCAGTGTGGCTGAGTGTGAAAGCAAACTGAATTATTTGTATTCCACAGTCAGCCCAGAAGCAGAGACATTCCCTGGGTTTAGTGGGGAGCAATTACTTGGGGCTGTCTCCCTCATTCCCATGGTGCTTTCCATGATCTCCTAAAAGATGAGGTATTGCACTTGATGAAATCCAGGACTTTGGATCAATACACCGCGGAACCAAGATACGCTCTGGAAAATGTAGTTCCCCTCATCTTTAATATTCTCCATTTCCTTTTATCCCAACCTTCACACTCCCAGGAGCTTAATAGCTCTTAGTCAGCTTGGTGGTTCACAGGCTCACAGGTTATTCTGAGTTGGAAGGGACCCACAGGATCATTGAGTCCAACTCCCAAGTGAACGCCCACNTCAGACTGAGTTTCCTGTCAACCATTACTCCCAAATCCCTCTCCACTTCACCACTCTCCAGCCACTCATCCCCCAGCCAATAGCGGTGCATGGGGTTGTTATGTCCAAAGTGAAGAACCCGGCACTTGGACTTGTTAAATCTCATATTATTGGAGTCTGCCCATTTCTCCAGCCTGTCAAGGTCCCTCTGAAGGGCCCTTCTACCCTCCGGCAGTTCAACATTTGCCCCCAGCTTGGTATCATCTGCAAACTTGCTGATGATGGACTCAATTCCCTCATCCATATCGTCAATAAAGATGTTGAACAGTGCCCTTCTTTCTTCCTGCTGGCAGACACGAACCTTCCGGCCCGAAACGCCGACGGACAATCTAATTTATAATCCTAAATCTTCTGGAAAGGGCTGCAGAGGCCAGGCCATACAGGGGCTCTCCAAATTAATTCTGCAAGCAAAACAATATCTGCGGCAGGGCGGGTAACTTTATCTAGATTTCAGAGATTTGGTTACATGAAAGTGAGAATATAAAAACACTTTTTGCATGTAGCAGAATACTGTTGAACACATTTGGAAAGGATCAAGTCAAGGCTACCTAAATCATTCAATAAAATCTGCTACATAAAACATCTAATAAATTGTAACGGCAAAGGACTTGTGTAGAGAGGCTGAAATTCCAGCTATGCACTGAAAATAAAAGTTTGGTCACATAGTCCCTCTCTTGTTTTTTTATTTTTTTCCTTTGCTGACTTTACTGGCCATTGGGCTGGAAGTGTCCAGTTTCACTGGAACACCACAGAAAATGTTTGGCACTGGTCTCACAGGCGAAATGATTTGGCATGCTGTGATTTGCTTTATGATTTGGGGGATACTTTATTAATCCCTCAAGTTTCAAATCTCTTAAGACCATGATTAAATAAAAAAAAGACCAAAACCAAACCCCCAGCCTAAACTTCCTTGGTGCAAAGGCAACTCCTATCACTAAGGGAAAAACAATCCTAAAACTCCTGTGACAAAAGAAAGAAAGATTTCATAGTAAATTACGGAGTTAAACAACGACGGTGTCTCACATGAGAATAAAACTCACTAATTCACTTAAGCACTCTGTAAGTAAAGCTGGAATGCTGCTAATACAGCAAGATTTTTGTGATCATGTTAGGAAGAATGATAGCCTTGTGTTCCATATCCTGTTCCTCAAGTTCAGCACCTATAAGATGCAGGGCAAGGAAAAAAAAACTCCAGAGACCACATGTGAGGAATCTGGAAGCATCTGTTTCTGTGACTCCTTGATTTAGCCAATAAAATACGTCCATTAAATCGCATTTATCTGCATTTTTGCTGCTGAACTGCCTTAGAGACATAACAACCAAGATGAGGAAGCTGTTCAAAAGAGGTGACAGCACATATTACGTATTGTCTACCCAAACTCTCTTAGAAACGGGATATAAAATACTTGTGATCGGTTTCTAGTTGTCATGACCCAGGAACCAAGTTCAGTTTGGGTGGATTTTAGAGACTGGAAGGACTTCCTCTTACTATTTCTTTTTCAAAAAGCAACAGAGGTCAATACATTCTCCTCATTTGAAATGTGACTTGCCATTTTAACTACAAATTTAAACCAGTTTTAATGAATCTTGCAGAAGTCAGCACGGAGGGACTTGAAGAATCTTTGACATAACAGAGCAGAGGATTTCTTCAGATTATTTTTGTCTACATTTTTAAATTTTACTGTAGATGATGGTCTTGTGCAGCATTTCGATCTGTTAATTTTTTGCTTATTAATGGCTAATGAAGTCAAGGTGCATGGCCCATGTCTGGACTTGTTGCTTTTCTCTGTATCTTCCCTCCCTCGAGGCCTGGACATAAAAATAGGGGTCACAAAATCATAGGATCACTGAGGTTGGGAGAAGAGGTCAACCTCCACCTTTCTCCAGCCTCCTGTCAGGGAGTTGCAGAGAGCAAGGAGGTCTCCCCTGAGCCTCCTTTTCTCCAGGGTCAGATCCCAGCTGTAGAGCAGGAGAAACTGTGCAGAGAGAAGGACTGAACCCCAGCTCTCCCATGTGCTGCTGGTGCTGCTCCTCCAAATAAAATGGGAGTGGGATGAAGGTACGGCTACAACTCAGTGAATTTTCAAGTAAAACCAGCTGCCCAATATGGAGGGAAATGTAAAACACACATTAAAAAAAACCAAACCCTAAACAAAACAGGTGCCTTGACTACTTCAGCACAAACCACTAAGGGGCTGAAAGCTAAAAACCCCATTCTTTTCTGGGTTGTTCTTGCAATTCTGTCTCTTCCATGAGCCAATATTTGACATAGTTCTTAGCTCCCCAATGTCTGCTCTGCTCTCAAGTGGGGCTCAATTCCAAGCACTCCAATATTGCTGAAAATACTTGTATAGGCTATAATGGGAATTTGATTGGAACCAGAAGCAATAGATAGCAAGGAGAGGTTTGGAGAGCCCTGTAGTGCAGTGGGAGGACCTGAGCAAAGGAGAGCAAACAAAAAAAACCACCCAAAAAGTGACAGTGGATTACCACAGGGCCAGGATACCATTCTAATGACATCTGTTCCAAAAAGACAAAGTCTTGAGCTTTAAATGATGCATTTGATGTGGAGTATTATATAAAGAAAAAATCTGGATCGCAGGTAATAAAAGTTGAGTCATAATTACTCGGAAACAACTGCACAGGCAAGTCCCAGATCCGTATTTCCAATGCACAGATGATCTCCTGCATATTATTTGAAATATTCTTTACAGCTGCAACGGTGAAGTATCTCCCAAGATCATTCCATGAAATAGCAGCATCACTCAGGAACAGCACAGGATGGGAAGGGGGCAACCTAAAAAGTACCAGCAATTTAAAACTTCCCTCTGCTGAAGCAGAACAGAGAGAAAAGAGCAAAACATCCCAGATCCCAGGGAGCTGCAGTGAGACACACACAGGGCTGGTGTCCAGAGGGATCAGCTTTTTCCTTCCAGCCCTGGTGGTGGTACATCAGGAAGGAAAAACCAGATTATAGAACAAGGTCTGGGTGGGAGTCTGACATTCCTGAAAGAGCAACAGTGAGGGGAAAGAAAGAAAGAAATAAAAAAAAAGGTGTAACAGGGTGGGAAAGAGTTGAGTGATGTCTAATGTGTGGGGTAGCAAACTTTTTTTAAAAGCCAGGACATACCAGACGTGAGTCACAGAAAGGAAAGCAGAGGAATTAAAATGTGATTAACTCGAAGACCACCGTTTGTGGAGACTCCTGCGATAAACCCCGACTGACAATTCTCTCTCCCAGGTCAATCCTTCGGGTTCTGGCACCTCATTCTCATGATAAATATTCCAGCAAGAGCAGGAAGAGACACAACCTGAGCAGGGTTTAACAGCAACTCCTAGACAATGGAATAGGAAACAGTACATACATTTTTATGATGGGCTTAGGTTTTGTGACTTTACAGTCTTCTTATTGCTAGTCAAAACCTATCCCTGCACTTCTGTCCTATTAGAATTATAATTATTACTCCTATTACTGTTATAACAACAACATTTAAGTATTTTTCTCAGCACATGTTTCAGAAGTCCCTTCTACTTTTCCTGGCACAATACAAGCAAGTTGCTTACAAGGAACCTCATGACTCCCAGCCAAGTTTGGGAATACATAATCGGTTGCAAATGTTTTGGGGTGGCTGACTGATGGATGCAGTAACTTTACCATTTATCCTATTTTTTACCATTAGTAAATCTTGGATATTTTCAGGACAGCAGCACTTTCCCCTTTTTTTATGCTTTCAAAAAAAAAAAATCAAAAACTTCTGAAAATTATCAATGAAGCTGTTTAACACATTGATTGGTCTGCTGCTCATAATAAACACAGTAGTGGTGTTACAGTGATGACCTTTCCCAACATAATAGGATAATTTCTACTAGAAGAAAACACAGTGTCAAAATACTGTCGCCTGCCATTCTTCACACTTTATAAAATCTACTTTCTCTCCTGCATTTCCAGTCTCTTCCCCTCATAATGATACACTTCAACTTCTCAGGAAAAAAATCAGCCACTCACAGAACAGTCCCTGGTTTATTCATCCACCTTCCTTTCATTTCCAAACTTGTTCAGCATTTAGAGTTGCTTATTTTGTTGTAAGTTTGTTGGTTTTTTTCCATTCAGCATGTCACCTGTGATTTATACAAATAATAACCCAAGGCCTAAGTAATCAGGAGCTGGTTTTACACCAACAGCTTGATCTGGAATATTTTGCCACTCCTTCATTCTGGTGGCCCCTGAGCCCTCTCAGAATGAGCACAGACAAGGAGGACACAAAAAACTCCGCAAGAGATTATTCAGATGGTTACAATTTATTGAGGGGCGTGTTCAAGAATTTCTTTCTCGTTTTGTCAATGAGGAGTGAAACCCAAAATGTCTCTGAAGGACAAATATATGTGTATTGTTGCATCAATGGTTTGGCAAGTATGTTGTCAGACTGCTTCCACCTCTGGGAGAGAAATCCCTGGGAAAATACCTGCAGGAATTATTTGTTTGGGATCTCCCCCTCCAGTTAGTAAAATTATCCCACTTTATTTGGAGGACTGGAAGTTAAGAGATTTTCCTCTTCCATTTGTATTTCGACACCAAATACATCTTTCTTATTTTGCAATGTTTAAAATACAGTTCTACCAGCGCAGGATCTCAACATGCTCACAATGCATTAAAACATATTTTCAGAATTTTTGAACACTGAAGTAATAAAGTAAAACAAAACCACCCTTCAGGTGAATGATTTTGATTGTCTGTTCCCTCATGTCCCCAGATAACGCAATTTTAATGACAAGAGGGACCTTAAATACAACATATTTTTATTTGTATCCCAATAGTCCCAGTTTGCTCCAAGCCCCATCCAGCCTGGCCTTGGACACTTCCAGGGATGGAGCAGCAACAGCTTCTCTGAGAAACCTGTGCCAAGGTCTCCTCACCCTCCCAGCCAGGAATTCCTTCCCAATCTCCCATCTCTCCCTGCCCTCTGTCACTTTGAAGCCATTCCCTGTGTCCTGTCCCTCCATCCCTTGTCTCAAGTCTCTCTCCATCTTTCCTGGGGCTCCTTCAGCTCCTGGAAGGCCACACTGAGGTCACCCCAAAGCTTCTCCTCTCCAGGCTGAACATTCCCAGCTCTCCCAGCCTTTCCTCCCAGCAGAGCTGCTCCATCCCTCTGCTCATCCTGGGGCCTACCTTGGACTCTCTCCAGCAGCTCCATGTCCTTCCTGGGCTGGATCCCAGGGCTGGAACTAGGGTCTCGTCCAGAATCACCACCCTCAACCTGCTGACCATGGAGGGTTTTGGGTATTACCTCAATTTAAAAAGAAAAAGCATCAACTTTCTGAGCCCAGACAAACTTTGCCACAAGATGCTGTGAAGACATTCCATCATCTTCCTCACTGATTGCCAGACAAAGGGTTTGGCATTCCCAAATTTTGTACCTCAAAATAGGAGCTCAAACTCAGCCAACGCCAACTGTCAAAGCTTTATTTATTTCACTGGCACCACGACAGTTCAAAACAGCTGAAAATCTGCTTTGCACATTCAAGCTTCCACCCTGTAGATGATGTTCCATAACTTGCATGGCCAAAATAGTCCTGTCCCACTCTTGCCCTGTAAATCTGCTGAAACTCCGTGTTTTTAGACAACAAATTTTACAGTGAGGTTTGTAACTAAATCTTTGAAAGGTGTAGAACAAATTGGGGTTTTGTGCTTTTAATGTTTACGTCTGGATCAGCACATGCCCTTCTCAGGGTTGGTTGCTTCTCATTCTTTAAAAAAAAAAAAATAAATTCTTTACTTGGGGAAAACCTTCAGAGGCTTCAAATTCTTCATTCCCCACCCCAAGCTGAAAAAGCTGCACTGCTTTAGTGGTGTAGCAGAGAATATACATTAATACAGGTGCTGAGTTGCATTTGTTCTATAGACTTCGAATTTTGAACGTGAACTACAAAAAATCTACATCAAACTCTCCAAGAAATCTCACGGCGGCAAGAAACACTAAAATATTTGATGAATTAATTAGGATAAGTGGTGTTATGTAATTGCTTAGGTTTTCAGGAACCAGGAAAGCTGATAAACTCAATGCATTTTCCCTCATTTTATTCACTTTATTTCTAAAAAAAACCCTAAGAAATCAGTCCTTCTGTTGAACACAGCACTGCATGACCTGCAGCATTAAAAATCCATTACCACTCATGCTGCATTACAAATATTTAAGGAAAATAAAAGGGTTTCAGTGGTGAATAAATGAAGTTCAGGGGCAGTGGCCATGGAAGGGTTGAGAAAAATCCCCAGACTTCTCTGGAAGAAAATGGAAAATGTGCACAACATCCTGGTCTATACCAGAGCTCTGGGTGTATTAGAAAGACTTCAGAGAAAATATTGACTGGTTTTCTTTGAGGAGGTCTTGGAATAATGGTCTCTTTCACTGCAGACTCAAAGATATGTAGATAAAATGAGTGATACAGGCTGCAGCAATCAGACAAATCTCAGATCCCTTTTTAGGGTGAGTTCCATCCCAGAGAGTCTCGGTTGGGTTGTGTGGACTCTTCTCCACTCCTTCCCATACTCCTCCTGCTGCTGCATGATTTCTGAGCTATTCCCTCTTCCCCCAGGCCTCCTCAGGTGCACCCAGTGACTCTTCCTTCCCCCTGTGTCTCCAGAGCCTCCCAATTTCCAGCCCTGCACACAGCGCTCAGTAGCTGCTCCTGAGGGAACCTTCACAGGTTCACAGGTTCTTCTGAGTTGGAAGNTCCTTTCCCTCCTTCACGAGTGGCTCAGATCTCCATGAGGGAGAAGCTGAAATGACCATCCACTCCACAAAATCCCTGGTCTCCATCAGGGAAACCAAGCCTCCCATCTGCTCTCTCACATGGAGAAGACACTTTGTAGTGGAGATGGCTGAATTTTCTTCGACCGGCAAAAACAAAAAAACCCAAGCCCTAAACATTTTTATTAAAACCAGAAGTGTGTTCAGGTCCTGGTATTTCACCAAGGCACAAAACATATTTCAACAGGAAATTAATTTTTTTTCAAAGTTTCCAGCACACCCCTCCCTTAAATCAGCCCTCAACTTCTTTAGCAGCCACATGAACTCTCTGATAACCTCAGTGTGGAAAAGGCAGATGGAAAAAATCCTGAGTGACCCAAGGAGGAGAGGATGCCTCTCCAGCAGGAACTGTCATTTGAATTCCTCCTGGAAACCTCTTCCCTGCTCACCACAGCGACACCACAGAGGCTCCAGAGCTTTGCTTGGAGCTGAGGAGCAGAGCGAGGCCCTGCGTGTCTCCAGGCGGTGCCTACAGAACTCTTGCAATTTTCTCAAGTCAAAATAAATATTTACCAACACCCCGTGAGTGCATTGGGCTCCTTGCTGAAGTTTGTATGAGCGTGGGGAGGTTGAGTCTGCACAGAAAGCCAGTCAGGAGTGTTTTGTGTGGTTCTCCATTTCTTTTTGCAGTTTGAACCTCTCTTGGAAGAGTTGCAAAGACTCTGAGCCTCACCAAGTTCAGCTCTTTTCCTTTCTCTGCCATCTCAGTGTTTCCATTGCCCCGTTTTGCCTCCCACTTCTCCTGCAAAAGCTGGTACTCCTGCAGGGATAACTCCTGGGGCCAGCACAGGTCTGGGCTCCACCTCTCACCTCCAGTTTATCCCGTCATGTTTGAAACTGCAGTCGCTTTTAAAAAGACTATTTTTATTTTATTTCTTTTTTTTTTTTTTCTCCGTGGCTTAGATCATTATAACTAATGTTCATAACTTCTATTTGGAAAGTTAGGGTCAGGCTTTGATCTTCTTTAAGCATATAACTTAGACAAAGTTGTTCTATTGAACTGAAAGAGACTTACATTCCTCAAGTCAGGCATATGCACAAGCGTTTTAAGAATTATGGCTTCAGCCTAAGTCAGTCCTAAACCTTACATGAATTTTGGATATTAAAAAGAAAAATGTTTTAAAACCCCAAGTCTCTAAGGAAAGAAATAAATACTTATATATGTCCACTATATTATGAAAACTACTGTACTTGAATGAGACAGTCATGAATGTTTTTTAGATTTAAGAAAATAATTTTGAAATAAAATATATCCATCCATGCATGATTAATGTGGCTTCTCTGTTCTCTTCTGCTCGCATTATTTATATTCCTAGTGAGAGAGGAAAAATTCTTTCCAGCTAAAGAAGCAGCCTCTTTTATGAATAAAAATGAGTTTTTCTTTTTCTTTTTTTTTTTCCCCCTCAGAAAAGTGGAAAAAGGGCCTTTCAGTTTGATTTTTCTGACATCAAAATAATATGGTGCAACTCTGGATATGATCTTCTCCTCTCTTTGATTTCTACCTTGTCAAATTCTCATAACAGCCTTCAGCAACACTTGGAGACTCCAGCGAGGCATTTGGTAACGTGCACACAATAAGTAGGTGGTCATGGCCCAAAATTGCCTAAAAGGAGAAGACAGGGATGGAGGTAAAACAGACAAAACCAATAAAACAACAAAATTTGAATAACAAACAGCAGCCACCCCACAGTCATTTCCTTGCCGTTAGCACAGAATGGTTTCCCAGCATCATGAAGACTCCTACAAACAGTGGAAGATTCCAGTCAAGAACATTTGAAGAGGGCAGATACCTCAGGAAAAAAAAAAAGAAAACTGGGTAAAGGTGCAACCCACGTGTCAAGCAGCAAAGTGGACATTAACCAGAGAAGAAAGGCTGGAACAAAAGGTTTTTGTAGGATCAGGTTACTGAAAAGTGGAGAGCTCTTCAGACACCCCAAGAGCTTGGGAAAGCTTCCTCCCATTGCCAGCACAATTCATGGTCCGCTTCTTCAAATTATGGAAGTCCTTACACTTTAAGATTGTACTTTAAATAAATTCTCCTTTTGGGATACACTGAAGTTGCCATGAATCTCTTGTATTTACAAATAAAGTTTGCTAAAGGGTCCTGAGGAATATTTCGGGCCGCAATTAGTTTTTTTTTTTACTTGGCCCTCCAGACAAAGTTTGTATTTCGTGCTTGTTCCTGGCAGTGGGAGATTGGGCTCCGTGACCCCAGGGGTCTCCTCAGAGCTGGTACCAACAGACCAAAGGCTGCAGGTTAATGCAATAACATCTTTCTGTTGTTATTCACCGAAGGATGGAGTTCAAATAGGAATTGCTCTTGGTGTGCAACTTCTGAGAGCAAACAGGCAGGAATATGTTTTGAAACAGCAGTTTTCTAAATATCTTCTCAAAAGTGGCCTTTTCCACCTCCCCAGTCCGTGCTGAAGGTCTTTGGTGACAAATAAAATGTCAACGGTGTATCGGGCGCGAGGACACCGCGTATCTCAAAGGTCCATTTTTAAAAGCAGCACAATGAAATCCTCCAGTGAAAATAAATTGTTGAAAAAAACCTCTGCCTCAAATGTGGCCCAATGGAGACAAAGGTAAGTTTGGATTACGATTCCTCACTGCCAAAAAACCACCAAAGGCAAGACAATCTCTGTTCCTGGCTGGAGTGGCTGCCAACCATAATGGATTCTTCGTGAACTTTTAAAAATTAAACAAAAAAACCCCAAACCAAACCAGCCTATTTGTCAAACCGTCCCAGGCAAAGCCTAATAAACTCCAGCTTGTTTTTAAATCATTAAAACGACAGCAAGTTCTTAGTTTCAATATTGTAGGCAACAGGACTGACCCCACCCCAGGTAACAGCAAATTCCCTTTCAGTTTAACCTCCCTGGGACACTTGGACATGATTTTTTAGTGCAGGTACACAAGTGAGTCAGTCAAAAGTTACACTGAACAGCAAATCAAATTGTAGCATTTTCCATCGGCGAGTAATAGACGGGAAACATGGAATGTCATTATGGGGCTGCTGAACCATCTGGTAAAAGCTTCTGTATGAAAAATGCAGATGAACTACATGGAAATATTAAGGAAACATCAACTGAAGCTATTTAGGCCCTCCAGAGACCTATAGTTCATGCATGGTGGGCAGGTAATAATGTCCAATTATTCTGGAAACAACTAAACAAGTCACTGTAAAATTATCTCATTTTCACTAGATCCAACATCAAGTTTTCTTTAAAATATTCATCATTCATTCCAGGTAACAAAACAAAACAACTAATCAATCTCTGAGGAACTGCCCATAAATCATAAAGCCATGCTGAGAAACTGGCAATTTTTCATTATTCCACAAGTAATATTTTAAAGTTGACAAGCTGACGGGGTGGTCCAGGTCTGTGACATTATCACATCTGTGATGAACAGCCAAGCTTTACACAATTACAGTAGTAATTGTTGCTGTTACTTTAACAAGAATTTGTAGAAAACCAATTTTTTTCTTATTTTTTTATTATTCTGAGCTGAATTTACTTAGCAGACAAGTAGTTGAAATTGAATTTTTGCCAAATTAAAGACACTTTGAAACTTCTACCAAGAGAAAATATTTGATTTTGCAAGCTCTTTTGCCAGGAGATAGACTCAGACTTGAATGATCCTTGTGGATCCCTCCCAGCTCATTTTTTTCCACAATTCTGTGATTCTTAAGCCATTCACAGTATCACAGTATAGATAAGGCTGGAAAGGACCTTGAAGATCATCTAGTCCAACCTATAGCTCAACTAACCCAGCATCGACATCTAGATCATATCACTCAGCACCTCATCCAGCCTCCCCTTGAACACCTCCAGGGTTGGCAACTCAACCACCTCTGTGGGCAACCCATTCCACATCCGGNTGCTCCCCTTGGCCAGTTAAGAATTCCAAAGAGCACCTAATAACCAGAGTGCACAGGTCACAATATAATAATGTGCTTATTAGAGTATAATATGTGTTTATAATATAATAATATCTTTATGAAAGATCCTTTGGACTTTCTCAGCAAATTATTTGACTAAGTATGGCATGGGGACAGAACAAAAGCTTTGGGGTGATATGAAGTGAAGTGTCCAAGGCCAGGCTGGAGCCACCCGGGATAGTGGAAGGTGACCCTGCCCATGGCAGGGGGTGGCACTGGATGAGCTTTGGGATCCCTCCCAACCCAAACCATTCTGCGATTCTATGGTTCTATTTTGTGCCAGTTCTTTTCCCTTCAGCAAATTCACTCTAAGTGGGTGAACTCCTCATTTTTGTCCACTTTCTTCCTTTGCTTTTCTCTCCTCCTGTCTTTTCCCATCCACGAAAATACAAAATATTTGGACGTTTTGACAAATTCTGTCATTCTTCTACAATTTTGATGTTATGAGAACACCACAAGTTTTAGAAATCCAATTGCTACATACTCAGATGTGGCCACTAGCACAACACAGCCTCTATTTCTGGACATTCATCCTTTCCATCCAACCGTTTAAACTTTCTTTACATCCTCAAATCCTGTTGTGCTCCTCAGGCGCCAGTGGCAGAGCGGGAATCATGAAGTGCTAATACATTATCAGTTGTCAGAAGAGACAATTTGCAAATTCACGCACTCAGACCTCAGATCTGCTTCCTTCAATCTCTGGCAAATTCTAAGAGCAAACCCCACAGCCTGAGTATTTTAAAAACAGCTTTTAAATCCCAAATGCTCACACAGAGGGACAGTTCCATCGCCAAGAGATCGCGACTCTGGAGCCCGAGAACCTCTCAGAAATATTCTCCAAGTGATTTTTGTTAAACAAACTGCAAATCTGAGGCTACATCTACATTAGGCTGATAAGAGTGGATTTATAGAGTGGAAAAACAGTGTTGAGTGTCTGATGTGCAGAGGATACATGTTCAAGGGAATTGGCTTTGGGCTGGTTTTAGTCTGGGCCTGTGGGCTGAATATGTAGAAATAATTGGAGAGCATGAAGAGCAACACTGGAGCACATTGTCTGGTTTCATTTAATCCAAAAGGAAACCACTTTGTGTACTCAGAGACTGCTCCGTGCTGGGAGCCAAAGCGTGGAAAGCGGCAACGATCAGGAGATCACGAAAGGGGCTGCACCCTAATTAAGTGCCAGTCTGATCTACCAGGAAGGTTCAAATTCATGTTTCCTCATTTATTAACAAATTTCATTGGAATAGTCACATTTATGGGCCTAAAATGATCTCGCCGATAAGAGAACTTGTCTCCGAATTGCCAGAACTTTTCTGTCCCGTTCTATGGAAACTTTGATGAAAAATAAATTGGAAATTCCAGTGTGTCCTTGCAAAATTCCTGTATATATCAACCCTAATGACTGACGACTAGGAAGAGAATTTGAGCCAAGTCATGGTTCATAACTTGATTTTGAGCCTGTTCCAGTAACACCACCCTGCCTCACGCCAGTTTGATTTAGAGATAGGCTTTGTGCCCAGCGTCTAATTTTGTATATAATTACAGATTTTATGTTTGTAATACGGTCTTTGTAAAGGAGGAACCCTCTGAGGAACCTTCAAACTACACCAACAGTCTGGATGGCTGCTTAGGTTGAGGCTCAAACTCCGAGACACGAAAAGAAAGACAGAAATGGTGAAGATAATAGTTTAAAACAGCTGAAACGAGCTCAAGCTCCGTGTCTGCCGCAATCCTGGCCCCTGGTTGGACTCAGACCTGCAGACAGTGTTTGGATGTGGGAGCAGTGGACTGAGATTAGGATCACAATAAAACAGACTCAATTTCAGCATGTAATGTGAGGATTATTGGCTATGCCTCAGAGAGATGTTTTCTTTCTGTGACTTCTCCTCCACTGGCACACAGGTCGCTGAAGAGAAGGAATTAGATCCTGCTGGTCAGTGGGACTGATTCTGAAGCTGGTTTTGCTTCCTTGTTTCCTCATTCATCCTCAGCGACCTTTAGCCACATGGCCTGGGCTTGTCCTCAACACCCAACTGCTTGTTTGGCATTGAGGACACCAAGTGTGTTTTAGTAAAAAGTCCCCAGAAAGTTTTAGTAAAAGTTTTAGTAAAAAATCCCCAGAAAATGGAAAAATTGGATGGGGATTTGTGCAACGTGGTCTAGGGGAAGGTGTCCCTGCCCAAGGAAGGGGCTTGGAACTGGATGATCTTTAAAGTCCTTTCCAACCCAACCCATTCTGTGATTCCATGAATTTTAGACACTGGGATGCAGCGGTTACAGCATCACCTTCACAGGTGACTGTGTCCCTTTGTTGTTAAAGCTGGGACCACACTCCAAAATTATTCAATAACCCCAAAGAATGACCCAAACAAGAACTGACTTTTAGCCATATTCGCCAAAGTGCTGTTTTCAAAGTGCCCACAGCGTGAACACAATGAGAAAATGAGACACATCCCCATGTTTGTTACCAATAAATAAACGTTGTGGCGAAATGTAGGAGGGAATTTATGCTTCTCCTACTTTGAAACCTACACGAACACAATATTCTTAATTTGAAAATTTTATTTGAAGCATCTGACAAGCTCAACCTGTGACAACATAACATGGCCAAGGACCCTAATGGCACGTTATAAAAATGCACCTTTTTTGCAACAAAATCTATCTGGTAACTAAATGTACAGAGCTTATGACACGTATGTGGAGTATAAGAGGTAATTTCTGTGACAAATTCAGTGGGGAAGATGAGAAAGTCTGCAAGAAACAGGGATATGAGAGGACATATAAAATCACACATGGGCTGGTGTCACAGAAAAATGGGGTTCATTCACCCAGCTAACAGAATGTCATTTTCCCCATCTATTTTCCCTGTCACAAGACCTTATTCTGTTACCTAAGAGTAGTTGCGTATTAATAAATTGATCAAATGCAGGTAAGAGGTGACATTAAGAACTTGCTTACAAGTAGAAAATCCAAAAGGATCTGGAAGGAGTCACACATGAGACATCTGTGGAGTTTGTCTGGCTGTTCTAAAACAAAAGAGAAGCACTTCAGAGTGAAGGCAGCTATTTCACAGAATCACAGAATCAGTAAGGTTGGAAAAGACCATAGAGGTCATCAAGGATTTGAGCCTTTATGCTGCAAACCTCATTGATCTTGCCTGCTTCATAACTGGATATTGCATTAAAAACCCCAAACAAAACACATCATGCCCTCTGGTTTTTTCTCCACACGTGTGAGAGTTCAGGGTCCTTGGGATTCAGGTTGGAAAAATCCAACAAGGATTTTCCAAATTTTTTTCTAAACTACCTGCAGTGGTGGTTGAGAGGAAGAGATTAAAACAGGGCCCTGCAAAAGGCTTGTCAAACATGTCCTTTCTAAGTTTCTTGGTAGTTCCAAGACGAATTTCAGGGAGAGCAGAAGGTCATGGTGCACCAGGTGTCCATTTTAACAACTCCAAATGAGAACGTGGAAAAGCCTGGGGGACATAAGTCTCATAGGTCCTTGCAGAGAGTTGAGCCTGGATGGATCCTGAGAACATGAGCAGACAATTTATGGTAAGATCTGCTCTGTTTCTCTCTTCTTCCCTGCTGATGTCATTCAACCTATCTGTCTCTCCCATAAATAGAGCTCAGAAGTTTTTAGGGGCAGATGTTCCCGGTTGGTTTCAGCTGATTTTCACCTTCCTGTACTATAATTAAAATTCAGAGTAGATAAAGTGCTTGTACCTTGGGAAAGTCCTGCTCTCCTGCAATGCCTGAGCTCTTCCAGAAGAACACTTCCTCCAGTCAAAGGTGCAGACCAAAGAGTTCTAAAGAAACTTCCTTCACACCCAGAGTCCACCTATTTGTGCTCGGGCTCTTAGAAAAGCCTCTGCCCTCCAGCAGTTTTCCTGAGCACCCCCAGGGCTGTGAAATTCCTCCATTCTCCAATTCAACCTCCATTCTTAGACCTTGTTTTCAGAAGCAGAACGTTCTGGTTTGGCAGCCACCCAAGTGAAATTCATGAGAAGTCAGCTGAGCTATGACCACTTATCAAGGTTTAGTGAGTCCCAGCAGACAATTTGCCTTGGGTCACAAAAGCGTTAGTCCTTTCACGGTGCAAAATACTACCAAGATTTCTCCTGCTTGACTTTGCCCATTCTTGATCTTACTAACAATTATTATTATTATTATTAATAAGTATTCTAATATCTGCTGTTTCACAGACACTGTAAGTCAACATTCGCAGACTCTACAGTTCAGAGGATTCCCCTGCATGAAAATTCCCCTCTCAAAGGAAAATCATGTCACAGCAACACCAGGAAGAAGAAATATTATTGTGTCATAGCAATTGTACAGGAATATGACTGAATATGACTGAATATGATTGCTGTGAGCAACCACCATCCCTGGGGGTGTCTGAGGAATATGGGGATGGAGCACAGGTTGGACTCAATGATCTGGGAGCTCTTTTCCAATCTTAATGATTCTGTGATTCTGTGATGGGGTTTCAAAGTCCAAAAAAGTGAACATGTCAGTCCTCTGATGGACTGAAGAAAATTTCCTTGCCTCATGGCAGGAACCAGTTTTAATGATGTGTTAAATAATTATTATGTATTTTTTAATGTCCCACCTATTTCAGAGTACAATCATTGTATGATTCTAGAAATGGTTGGTCTCATACCTCTGCCATGAAGAGTTTTCAATCTGAATTTAGAGACATTAAAAAAAAAAAAGCAAAAAAACTTTTAGATCATTTGGTCCATCCTCTGCCAACCCAGATCTGTTCTTGCACAGCTCAGTAAGAATGGCCAGCTAAGAAATTTTTCCTGATATTGTTTGATGTAATGATGAGATCAATGGGGTGGATATTTGGCTTGCTCTAGAAAGGGGTGTTGCTGAGCCCTCTGCTGCATTTCAGTTTTAATTTACATTCTCTAATCTGCTTTACATTGAACAGCACTATCCTTCCCTTAGAGAAAAATCTCGTGCTGGCCCTGCACATCCATCACAGAACAAATAAAACAGAAAAATGCACAAATACCTGACCCACTTGTTCAGGCTTTGTGAAGGCTCTGCCAAACTTCCAGTTCAGTATATCAAACATCTGAAGGAGGGATTCTTTCTTGCCTCATCACCTGCAATGGCTTGTTCCACATTTTTTTGTTAAATACTAAACCTCGGGAATATTAATATCATTTGAGAGACGGTCCCTTGAAACTGTTCAACAAGGAGATTTTTATAGATCTGCCAAGACTTGATGATATAGCGCCAGTGGGATTTTTTTATTTTTATTTTTAAAAAATAAATCAAGAGTGAAATGCCTGCGACTGAGACAGGCCCAGAACATGGGACGAGGAAACCTCCAACACATGTGAGCATGAACAGAGGGGCTGGGTGACCTTGAAGCCACATCTGGATTCAATGTTGGGCCACTTCTTCTCTCTGGAATGATTGGCACCAAAGGCATCTGGCTGAAACATCCATGACCTATCCAGGGAGGAAAGGAGGAAAGGATAGGGAGCTTTATGGCTGATGCAAAGACCTGCTTTTGGCAGGCTTGACACTTCTTGAAGGGTCTTTGCCAATGAGAGCACCCACAAAGAGTGAAAATGTATAACCTCTGGTTCGAGAAGAATATTGGGTGAGTCACTCAAGAAACGCTCGTTGATGGTGAGGCCTGGTGGTAAACAAACAACCCAACTTCCAGTTCACATATTGGTGTCTGCAACATCCCCAAGGCAATTTAACACTTCAGCATCATTTCTTTATGAAGGGGTGCACATCTGCAGGACTCAACCAGTCGAAGGCATCCCTAAGTATCTACACATCTATCCAACATGTCCGAGTGCCCATTCCTGCTGTACTTGGAGACACCTCGAGCCCTGGGTTGAGTTATGGGCCCCTCACCTCAAAAAAGGACATTTTGATGCTGGAGCTGGGGAAAGATCTGGAAAATCTGTGCTGTGAGGAGCAGCTGAGGGAGCTGGGGGGGGTTGTCTGGAGCAGAGGAGGCTCAGGGGGGACCTCATTGCTCTCTCCAACTCCCTGACAGGAGGGGGCAGTGAGGGGGGGTCGGGCTCTGCTCCCATGGCCCAAGGGAAAGGAGGAGAGGGAATGGTCTGAAACTGCCCCAGGGCAGGGTCAGGTTGGAGATTAGAAAATATTTTTCCCTGTACGAGGCGGGCGGGACCAGGGGCACGGGAACCGGCAGAGCACACTGACATCTAGTGGGATTTTGGGAAAGTACTTGGTTGTCTTCTGCGCTTGCAACAATCCCGTTTTGCCGCTCACTTATTTTCAGCCGTCAGGCAAAGATCTGAAAATGTGTCTGTTCCACCCCTGGAAGTGTCCAAGGTCAGGTTGGAGCCACCTGGAATAGTGGAAGGTGTCCCTGCCCATGGCAGGGGGGTAGAACTGGATGATCTTTGAGGTCCTTTTCAATCCACACCATTCCATGATTCTATGATTCTAAGAAAAGGGCTCCCAGCTTCACATGTTTTTGTGTCCAGGTGAAATTCCCATTGCATATTCCTCCCCATCATTTTGCCTTTCAAGCTCCAACAAATAGAAGATGCAAAGTGTTCCATACACTTTGGGAAGACTTGTTCTCATCTTGATGAAATGGTGGGAAATGTTAACTACGTCTACAAGGAACCACAGCTCCTGGGAATTCTCCAATGTTTTTTGGGTTGGGAGCTGATATGTTCACTGAAGTTCAGTCCTACAGCACAGATGGTTTTCTCCTCTCTCCTTTAAAGCACATATTTAAGAATTGGAGATTGAAAGAAAAGAAAAACATTATTCCTCAAGAACCCTCGTCACTATCATGGTCATAGAATGGTTTGGCTTGTAAGGGAAATTAATGATCACCTTGTTCCGTCCCCCTGCCATGAGCAGGGACATTTTCCACTAGACCAGGTTACTTCAATTCCCATCCAACCTTGAACACTTCCAGGGATGAGGCATCCACAGCTTCTTTTGGAAACCTGTTCCAGTGCCTCACTTATTTTCCAAGTAAAGGATTTCTTCCTAATATTTATTCTAAACTTACTCTCTGTCAGTTAAAAGCCAGTATCCCTTGTTCCTATACCCATATTTTTTTCCTAAGTGTCAATGGGGTTGACTTTCACCAGTTTTCCACAAAAGCAACTCCCAAAGAGAGGAATTTTGCCCTATGCCTCCCTTTGCAGCCTTTTTCCTCTCACTTCATCCCTATCAAATCCAGTTATTAAGGAGAAGAATATTTAAACTTGCCAAAGCTGTTTCTCAAATATCTCTGGTATTAACAGAGGGAAAGATGATGCTCTTCCTTGCCATACCTCTATTCTGGCCAGAATTTCTTTCCAGGTGCAGTAGACAAGTGCCCTTTGAGGGTCTGAGAGGGGAGAGACAACTCCAAAGCAGCCACCCTGAAAGACCTTCCTGAGAAGGGAATTGTATTCCTGCAGAGGAATGCCACAAGAGAAAGGGCCACGGAAAATGGAGGCAAAACACTTTCAGATGCATTTTTATATCTTCCTTAGTTTTTAGTATCTTCCTCTGTATTTCTTCCTTAGTTTAGCTACATCCCCCCAAGTTCATGTTACAAAAAATCTGGGGCCCCGGTGTTTAAATCAGGGGAAAGTGGGATAGGAAAACTGATTACCCATCCTGGTCTGACCCTGCCAGCTGAAGTCTCTGCTGTAAAGCACAATGCAGTAGATAAAAAAGGAGTTGATGATGTCCATTAGACTGAAGGGATCCCATATTAGCCAGTCATGCCCAGCTGCACTGTTGTCTCCATTTCAGTGACCATCACTCCAAAACTCCCAGGCTCCTGGTCTCCAGGAGACTGTGAAGAGTCAGCTGAACCTGATGCTCCCTTTTCCATCACTGCATTCTCCACCAAACCATCAGGCACGCTCCGCTTTCCGACACCTCCCCTCCCATGACAAATTTAGACAGCTCGGGTCATGTCCTACCAGCTGGTTACTGGCACAACACTCCTCCTCAGCAAAGGATCTGCCTGGAGCATTTAGAGGTGGGAAAACGTGTTTATAATTCCTGCTCTCAAGGTCTCCTTGAACTCTACTTGAGAGGAGCTCTTGGGCTTGTCCTTCGTGGCTTCAACTGGGGATCCATGTGGTCTCCTAAGGATCCATGTGGTCTTCTAAGGATCCATGTCATCTCCTAAGGATCCATGTGTTCTCCTAAGGATCCATGGCAGATGCTGACCTTCCCATAGGAAACCAGCTGATGCAGAGAGTGGATCAGTTCTTCCTTTATCAAGCAGCAGGACAGTCCCATGGTGGGGCTGAGCGAGTCACTCCCTTCCCGTGGCTCCGCCGCCGCCTTTCACTTCGCGACACACAGAAAGTCTCCGCTCCAACCAAGCCCGTGATGGTATCACTCCTTAGCTCTTGTAACCCACCAGGGATTATCATCACTGGTGCTCCTGAAGAGGCGAGGTGCTGGGATGTCAGAGAGCTGCACAGAGAGCGTAAGTCGCCGCGCTGGAGAGAACAGGCGCTTCTTGTCTTTCCTATTAAATGCTGGGGTGGGTGAGAGAGAACGGATAACAAAGCCTGCTTGTGGTGTTTGCCTAAGCCAGGCACATAAAGCTGATTATTTGTAGAATGAAATATGTAAGTTTAACTTTTTTAATCTGCCAGGGGTTTTAAAAAAAAAATCTCCAGCTCCTGCACGGGTTGAGTTTATAAGGGTAGGATGTTTATTTAGTGCTGTTTCAAAGAGAGATTCCTCTCCTCCCAATAACTGGGGGAAAAAAAACTTGAGGCAACAGCTTGTTTTTAGAAGGTATGAGGGTTCAGGGAAGGAGGTGGGGGAGCGATTTTAGGATGTTTTATTTTCACCTAAGGCAAAACAGAGTCTATTCTAGCCTGCTGTGAACACAGAGGGGCTATTTTAGCTGTTTGGCGTTGCTCCTGTTGTTTGTAATTAAATAGCACTGGCCAAAAGAAATTTTTTAGTGCCTCATTGATTGCTTCTAAACAGCTTCTCTTCCATGGCTCCACAAGCCAACATCAAAACGTTTATACGGAATTTTAGTCCCAGCTGGGAAAGGCTCAGACTTTTGAAAGAATAATAATAATAATAAAAATAGCACACCGTCCTCTACATCTAAATGAAAACCAGGGCCAGAGGTGCCCAGATGTGCAAAGTTTCATTTTACAGTAATTGCCACACAGCATTTACCTTATTTCTGTGCAAACTTGCAGGTTTTTTGGAGAGCGTTTTCATGTTCTGTTCACATCACACGTTGCCAAAGTTTCTTGGAGCCTCCCGAGCTTTTGGACAAGTGCAGACAGTTCTGACCAGCAGAAACTGTTTGAAAGGATCCAGAAAACTGGTTCACACACTCCTGAATACATATTGAACACATCTTTGCCAAGCACTAACCTAAACAGAGCCAGCCTGTAATAAAACCCAAGAACTTATTAATTCACAGAGCGCAGAAGCAGGTGCTGTGAGTCTGTTACTTCTGCAGGTTCGTGATAGATTTTCCCCACCCTCATTTAACTCTTGGGATAAAACTCACCTTTACAACACAGTGGTGAATTGAACTGTAATTAGCAAGGGAACAAAGGACCGAGGGTATTAAATTCAACCTCCCCAGTCACAAAGAACTGCCCAGCTTTCTGCAGAAGCCAGAGAAGGGGAAAACAGGGACACCCACCTTATTAAAATCCACTGGCCTACATTTCTGCTGGAGGGAAGTAACCTGAACCCCACTCC
The DNA here is from genome assembly GCA_013390025.1 of Pitta sordida. Classification (NCBI taxonomy): domain Eukaryota; kingdom Metazoa; phylum Chordata; class Aves; order Passeriformes; family Pittidae; genus Pitta; species Pitta sordida. The sequence continues at coordinate 601,365 of WEKX01021467.1, forward strand.
TTTATTTTCCGAGCTCTCTGCCAGTGCAGACTATTCAATTTAACATCTTGGTGGTGCTCAGCTCACACCGCTGGCATTCCTGCAGCAGTGCCCCGTGGTGGCACAGCAAACCCCTTCTCCGCCAGGAGAAAGTTTCCATTTTTCCTGCCCAGATGAAATTCCACTCGCAGGTGTGGGGTGTTTATTTGTGGGAGAGAGCTGGAGAGGAGTAATGTATCCCGTAGAAAAGGTCAGGCACAAAGTCTCCTGTAAGAAGCCAGCAGGATGAGGGAGGATTTAGGCACAGGATGAAAACTGTAAAACTGGTTTTCATATTGCTATTACACTTCCATGGGAGGGGGAGGGTATGTTAGTGATTTTATAAGAGAGGCAAACACAATACAAAAATAAGCCTCTGAGGGACCACTGTGCCTTTCTTCTCTACTCAGGCTGTATTTCTTTCTTTTTTTTTTTTTAAAGTAATAACCAAACTTCTTTCACGAGTCCTCGGTACTTACAGAAAATCAGTGCACAAGGGCATCTCAATTCCTGAGTTTTGTACAGAATTATATGATTGAAATAGCAAATGTCATCAATAAGGCTGCAATTGTCTCTTACAAGCATTGCCTGTTGGATCGTTGCTCAGGGTAAACCTACGATCTGGGTGTCACTGTCTCCCGTAGAGCAGAGCAGATGGGACTGTGCTTGAAATACGCACTGAAAGATCATTTTGGAATCGTCAGCCAAATTCGGCCAGACTTGAGAGAGCAGAAGCTTCTGGGATATCAGGTTCCTAAGCATTTTTTGAAAATAAGCAGCTAGGCAGAGAGAAAACTGGCCCTGGAATTCTTCCAGTGTAAGAAAGACAGCGGCACGGCAGGAGAACTGCATTTACTGCACATCACGGAGCCACCACAGGGTTGCTCGTTGCTCTGCAGGAAACAAGATTTTTCAGACCACTTATTATTAAAATGCTTGTACTTAAAATCATAGAATCATTGAGGCTGGAAAGGCCCTCCCAGACCATGGAGTCCAAGCTGTGTCCCATCCTCACCTTGGCCCTGAGTGCTACGGCCAGTCCTGCCTTGGGCACCTGCAGGGATGGGCACTCCAAACTTCCCTGGGCAGCCCCTGCCAAGGCCTCCCCACCCTTTCCAGGGACAAATTCCTCCTCAGCTCCAACCTGAGCCTCCTCTGGCACAGCTTGAGGCTGTTCCCTCTTGTCCTCCCAACATTGCATCTCATCCCACCACAAACCAAGTGTCCTCTGTGATGGACATGGGACCATCCTGGGTGTCAGATGTTTGTGAGAGCTGCTGAAATCCAGCTGCAAAGGAGCCCGCCCAGAGCTAGAAAGGACATCCAGAAGTGCTGAATGTAGGTCCCAGCTCACATTCCAACTAGTCAAACACCCCTCAGCTTGCTCAGGAAAAAAAAATACCACAAGTTACTATATACAACTCTCTGCCCCCAGAATCCCTTGGCTTCTTTTCCCAAAAAAGGATGAGCAGAAAAAAAATCTTTTCTGTTTCAGGTTCGGGGAAGAACAAAAAGCAAACATTAAACAGCACAAAGGGATCCAAGAACCAAACCCACCTTCACATGAGCTTTCGGTGCAGCTACAAAGGAGCTTGGCTTGGCTCAGTTAGACCTGAAGGCTGGGGAACTTTAAAACTCTTGTGTTAACCAGAGCTGTTATAAGGAAAGGTAAGTAAATTGTGCAATTTTTGACTCTGCCTTGGCTAAGCCTCCTTCCCTCAACTGCAGAAAGACTCTCATCCTGTTTCTTCCCACTGTTTTCTGCATTTAAATTCCCAGCGAGGCAGAGCTGAGGACTCAGCAATCCAAATGTGACTCTTGACCCCAAACCTTTAAGGGCAAAAGGTCTGTAATGAGACTAAAACCATCTGAACTCCATTTCTGATGTCTCCCATGCTGCACTTAACCTTCCTGCAGTATTTAACTGCTGAAGTTCTTGGGGTGGGCTAAAAACACCTGCTGCAAAACTTGATGTTTTCTCTTTGGTATCAAGATTGTGCTAAATGTTGAACAAGTTGGATGTTGGTTCTTTGGTGTAAAATCAATGTTTGTGGTATGAAATGTATGTGGTTATTGTTATTATTGCTGATTTAACTGTCACTACATGCCCAGATTAAGGGTGCAAGAAGAAAAAAAGACTTGACCCAAGTGCATCCTGCACAGAAGAGTTGAATTCCTTTCACTGATAGAAGAAAATAAAGGGAAATAAGATCAAACTCCCAAAATATAACACATCATGTCTCTGAGAGAAAGCTGCTATTCCTCAGCCCTCCTTTGGCAGGCAGGAGGTGCTGCTGTAAATCCCTGTGTCTGACTGATGAGGCAAAGGCAGCTTTTGCACCTTCATTCCACGTTGCTTGACTTTTACAGCTCTAATAATTATGTCAATATCGCCTCTGCAGTACAATATTTTTGACGTTTTCCTTGGGTCTATTCTGAGTTTGCTCAAAGATAAATGACCTGATAATTAATTTGTGCGAAAGAAAAGGCAGATCCTTAAATCCTTTCCCTGCTGGAAAGCAAACTGAAGTGTGTGCTCAGTTGTGGTGGTAGCTCAGGGTTTTCTAATATTCCCCCTTTTCCCAAGAGGAAGGAGATGATTTGTCAAAGCCCTCATTATACAGAAGGACCCACTTGCAGTGTTTGAGGACATGAATTCAACCCCAGGCTGGGAGTTTTCACACTCTTGTAGAGAGTCCTTTATTAGCGCTATTTATCAGTTCCATGCTGCTGGAATGAGCTGTTTGCAAGGATCCAAGTCTCTATTTCCAACCTCAGCAACCAAAAAAAGTATTGCTGTGAGTCACACAAAATTCAGAAGGATGTTAAATATTCCTCAGCTGGATCATTGTCCTTTCAGGATCCATTAAGCCAGATGGTGAGGCAGCCCTCACAGAAAATCACCCAGCGCTCTTCCCTCTGGTTCGTTTTTGGGCTGCCAGACAAAGGCCAAAAGTTCCAGAAGTGGAGCTTTCCAAGATGGTTCTCAATAAGAAAATGAGGTGCTGAAGGCAATGGTACCTTTCCCATTGGCCTCAGCAAGGACAGAGTTCATGAAAAAGCTGGTTGGAACCTCACGACACAGAGGATTTGATTACCCACTACCGGTGTTTCACTCCAGCTTCACAGAATCCCAGAATCACTGAAGTTGGGAAAGAGATCCAGGGTTGAATCCAAGCTGTGCCCCGTCCCCACCTTGGCCCTGAGTGTCACGGCAAGTCCTGCCTCGGACACCTGCAGGGATGGGCACTCTAAACCTCCCTGGGCAGCCCCTGCCAAGGCCTCCCCACCCTTTCCAGGGACAAATTCCTCCTCAGCTCCAACCTGAGCCTCCCCTGGCACAGCCGGAGGCTGTTCCCGCTCCTCCTGTCTGGGCCATGGTCCTGAGGCACACGCACTGGGGTGCTGTGCCCATTGCAGCCTGGAGCTTGGCATTTCTATTTTGTTGGCAGTGTGGCATCTCTCAGAACTGTCATAATCCTTTCTGGTCATTGCAGCCCAAGTGACATTCACTGTGAAGAGACAGGATTTGAATTTATTTTCACCCTCTGAGCTGCCCATCCTCACGACATTTTTTACGGAAGAATTTTCCACATGCTGCTCCTTCACTTAGTTTTGAGAGTTCTTTGAATGCATCAAATCCAGACTGTCCTTAAGGAGAAGCTCTGCAGTCATTAGTTTTGTGATGTAATTGTCCTTTGAGGGAGACCTTTCAAAAAAACAAAGGGTCATGTCCTCTGCCTTACTTACGAGTTAAATGTTGGGCACATCCACACAGGCTTATTTTGGTATCCGAGCTGCATTTCCTGCAGCAGAATTACCCATAATCTCTTTGTAACCATTTCTAGTCATAAAATGAAGTTTATAGTTCATATGAAACAAGCTGTAGGAAGAAATTATTCAGGTTCTGTGCCACTCCTTGCTCCCCTCACACCACCATCTCACCCCTAACTCCGAAGGTTAAAACGATCACAGAGTAAAAATCCCCAACTCTGAAAGCTGAAATGATCATAGAGTAAAACTATGGTAGAAGAAACTTTTGTCTGGTCCTCGTTGAATTAAAAAGAGATTTTCAAAAGATGGATTTAGTGCAAATGTGGAACGTGACAACTTCCAGTGTATGAGATGCAGGGCAGTTCAATGAGTCACAGGGTTTGCATTAAAGAGTAAAACTTCCTTGGACTGCAGGGCACGGGCTTGGACTAAACTCATGCGTAAGACAAGAATTTGATAGATCCAAACCAGTTCTTAGAAGATTTTTGGAAGGTTTTCTGAATGAGTGGTTATGAAAGGTACGGTGTAAAATCGGGAGACAACAGTTATACAGCAGGAGAAATACACTGGCTTTGATATTTTCTACCCCACCAGCCTTATCTAAGAGAGATCAGCACTTACTGTTTCTTCCTTGGCACTTTTCAGGATGTTAAATCTTAATTTTCAGGTTTATGTAAGTGTGAGCCACACTTTTCTCATAGACACCCCAGAAATGTCTCCTGTTGGTTTTAAAGTCTATCCTTTACACTTATCATTTACCTTTTACACTTTGGGCCGTGGCAACAGTGACACTTTTTGCTCCATTTGTTTTCAAGATGCTTTAAAATTCACAGACCCTGAGAGGCAAAATGAGACGTGTGAGTCCTGGGGAACAAATTCTGGAAGAAACCAGGGGAAAGGAAGAACATCATTGTAGACCAAACGTGTTTCACACATCTTGAGCACATCTCCCTTCCCTGCCTCTCTTCTTCAGGAATTTCATCATCTGTCCTTGTGGCAAGGGCTGTGTATCTCCTGCCACGCTCCCTTTTCACTCCCATATAGTACGTTTCAACCTTCCTTATCCCAGCACTGTTTGCTTCATATCCAAGTTCTACAATCTTCACTTATAAAGAGATTTATTCTCTTTCCTTTATTTCTCAATGAGAGATGTTGAGAGCCTCTTTGTGTTCACCCTCAACTTCTTTAGTCAAATCTTGAGATAAGTGAAAAGGTGTCCTGGGTCAATTAAGATGAAGTATGAATTAAATTAGAAATACTTGAATAATATATATATGGAGAGAAATAAGAACTTTACTGGGAGAAAGGGAAAAAATTAATATAACAAATATATATATATATGTTCGAACAACAACAATAAGAGTATCAAAAAACAATAGAACAATGTCAACTGTAGACAAGTGGGAAAATAAACAAGTATGAGGAGGGGTTGCCTAGTTCAAGGGAAAAACCAAGGCACCTCCAGGATTCCAGGGGCAGGAGAATAGGATTCAGGGTAGGCAAACCAGAGGAGTTACAGCCAGTGATCCTTTCCTGAAATGTCCAAGGGGCTGCAGGGAGATCCAGTGGTTGGCAGGGGAAAAGCTGTGCTGAGATGAGGAGTCAAAGGTCCATGTGGTCCTGGGCAAAATGGCAGCGGTGGAGATCAGAGATGAAAAACAAGGGATCCTCAGTCCAGAAGATCCACAAATCACTTCTCCTGGGGCCCAGCAGCTGCATTTATAGGGCCTCGGGCCCCTCCCATGTCACATGCCTTGTGGGCGTGTCCTCACATGCCATTGGCTGTCACTCAGCCTGCCCCGCCCTCAGACTGTTCCCCTGGTCACATGCCTTGCCAGGGAGGGGAGATAAGAAAAAACAACCCTCCATTGTTTGTGCAGTAAAAAAGAGAAAAACTCCTGCCCTGGCCACATGCCTTGTTGGGGAGGGAAGATAAGACACAGGATCCTTCATTGTTTGTCAGGTGAAAAGAAGAAAACCCCTCCCCTGGCCACATTCCTTTCAGGGGAGGGAAGGGTTGATAAGAAGAGATACCTGTTGTCTGTTCCAGTAAAAAGGAGAAAAGTTTTACAATAGAACAAAAGAGCTCTCCCCGTGACAAGGGGGAAAAAACCCAAGCATGAATTTAAGGAAAATAACAGGATTTGCTGTGTGTGCTGGAGTTTTTATGAAGTATTTGTGGATTAAATAGCAAGATGTCACACTGTGAATATTTCTGCTGAATCTTCTGGTACAAACTATATTACAGACAGGATACAGCTCCTACAGTACTTCACTGTTTTGGAAAATGTTATCTCCTGTCTTCTGGGCTACTTCCATGCACAAAGGATTTTTTTGTGGGGTTTTTTCCTCAGCATGAAGCAGAGAAGCCAAGTAAACTACTGAACTCTCCACCAGTGGGGCCATGAGTCAGCTCCAGGGAGAATCTAATCAACAGCCTGTCATCTTGCCTGAGTTTCAGGAGGATGGGGGAGATAACTTTATCTGTTCTAAGGTTCCTGATGCCAACCACATCATGGGGAGACGGGATACTAAATTCTTCCTTTGAGTTAAAGCACATTCCTTTCTGAAGTTGGGCTCAGCAGTTGGGTTCCTCTCTTCCCTGCACTTGAGGGCTGTGCCCTTTAGACTTCTAGACTGCTCATATGAATAAAATCTTTGAAAACGTCCAAGAAATGTAGGCGATCAAACCACTGCAATGCACAAAGATAAAGGCTGGTCACTGCTGGCCCCACTGTTCATAGTCAGAGAAAGGAAGAAGGATGATCTGTGAGCTGTGCCTGGGCCATTCCATGATTTTACAGATCACTGCAGCAGGTAGTTTAACTGGACCATGAGTCCACAGGAAGTGCAGAGCACTGTGCAAAGTGATTTTTTTTCTGCCAAGTCTGACTCAGGAGACAAGTCTCACAAACCAGCCATGGGTTCTGAGTGCCTTTTGTGGCTGACTCCAACTTCAGAGTGTATTGCTTGCAATAGTCAAACCTGAAGGTGATGAAAACATAGTTTGCTCAGCCAAGTTCCACGTCCATATGTGACGAGCACAATTTCCTGGCTAGTTTTATATGAAATTGGGTGTTCCTGTTGTTATTTTGGTTTCCTGAAACAGAAAAAACTACAGGAACCTTAGGTCCACATCCATCTAGGATGAGGGACAGCCCATCCTTCCAAGAGAGATGAAACCACAGCTCCTAAAGACCTGTTGGTTTATCCCTTTTCCCTCTCTCCCAGTTAATCTCCAGAAGAGAGTTCCTTGCATTGGATTTTCAACATTCTTTAGACTGCAGACGACTGGGAGAAGTGTTGCCAGAGCGTCGGAAAGATGAGACTAAGGTTGTTGTCACAGTGGTGGTTCGTAATTTTTGGGGTCTTCTTCTCCTGACTCGTGATTTGACACAGCCAACATACAGGAGTGATAAGACGCTGAAGAATTTCAGAACTAAAGGTCTGGGAGAAAATCAGGAGGAACAGGAAATACTTTGGCTGAGTCTCTTGGTTTCTGTGGTCAGCCCCTGGTGTCAGATTCCCCCATTCTGGAGAGGTACCTTTTCCTCCGGGCCATGTCACAGAATCTCAGAATAATTTAGGTTGGAAAAGAGCTCCAGGATCATGGAGGTCAAGTTGTGCCCCATCCCCGCCTTGTCCCTGAGTGCCACGGCCAGTCCTTCCCTGAACACGGCAGGGATGGGCACTCCAAACCTCCCTGGGCAGCCCCTGCCAAGGCCTCCCCACCCTTTCCAGGGACAAATTCCTCCTCAGCTCCAACCTGAGCCTCCCCTGGCACAGCCTGAGGCCCTTCCCTCTCCTCCTGTCCCTTGTTCCCTGCGAGCAGAGCCCAATGCCCCCCGGCTCCCCCCTCCTGTCAGGGAATGGAGAGAATTCCAGGTGCCCCCTGAGCCTCCTTTTCTCCAGGCTGAGCCCCCCCAGCTCCCTCAGCCCCTTCCCAGCTCCCTTCCCTTCCCTGGACACGCTCCAGCCCCTCCATGTCTCTCTTCCATCATTCCCAGAGCTGGACACGGCCCTGGAGGTTCCCCAGCAGTGCCAGCACAGGGGGACAATACCTGCCCTGGGCCTGTGGCCACACAATTCCTGATCCAGGCCAGGGGCCATTGTCCCCTTGGGCACACCTGGGCTCCTCTCATTGTCTCCAGCACCTCCAGGGCTTTTCCCATCAGGCATTTCCAGCCCTTCTGTCCCAGCCTGGACCTGCAGGGGGATGTTGTGACCCAGGGCAGGATCCATTCCTTGGCCTTGTTCCACCTCACACCACAGGACTCAGCCCCTCACTCCAGCCTGTCCTGATCCCTCTGCAGAGCCTTCCAGCCCACTCCCACCATTTGTTTTTTCCCAGAGGCAGTGCAGGTCCTGCTGCCGAGATCCTGTCAGCTCCTCTGGGATGCATGTCATGGACCCTTGATAATGTAGCACATTTCAGCAGCTTGTCACACTGTTGAGTGCAGATTTCCTCTGAAATGAGCCTCACGTTGTTTTTGACACTTACGGAAACAGTCATCACCCAAACAGCCGAGTCACCGCAAGGCAGAACAGATGGATTTGAAGTCTGGCCCGTTTCTGGTGTTTCAGGCAACTTTGCAAGGCCTTTTCACTGAGGCCCTGCTAAATATGGACTGTCTTATCATCAGCACACTGATATCCTGCAGCTCCTCTGCTGGAGAGTCAAATGAAACCCTTCTCCATGTTGAAAAGTCAGGTAACAGAGCAAATGCAACTTTGTGTTGTGTGTATTACAAGAGAATACAATCTGAAAGTGATAATTCTGGTATTAACTTGGCTATTTCTGACTCAGCTCTCACTGAAAAGACATGTATTGAATCAGTCATAAGAGAGGCTTTGTTTCCCTTTTCCTTTTAAGTGTCTGTAAAATTTGCAGATGTTTTGTGCGCCCTTATTTACTTTGCAATTATCCTGGAAGAGCAGTGCTTGGTGTCTTGGCCATGTTTTTCAATCACTGTAATTCTCTTTTGGGAGCCTTCCCAGACAGTGAAAGATGCAGCCACACAGTCTCAGGATGCCACTGGCAGACGCTGCCACAGCACAAAGCCTCGTTTTTCCCGTAATTTCATTACTTGGCTCATATTTGACATCACATCATAGAGCCTGTCTTGAAGAATTGCTGCTGGGGTGTGGCCAGGAAGATTTGGGTTTAAATTTGCTTGGCCCGGCACTGTTCAACATCTTTATTGATGATATGGATGAGGGAATTGAGTCCACCATCAGCAAGTTTGCAGNGAATCTCTTCTCTCAGGCTGACGACACCAGAACAAGAGGACATGGCCTTAAGCTGTGCCAGGGGAGGTTTAGGCTGGATGTCAGGAAGAGTTTTTTCCCAGAGAGAGTGATCCCTCAGTGGAATGGGCTGCCCAGGGAGGTGGTGGAGTCGCCATCCCTGGAGGTGTTGAAGGTCAGACTGGATGAGGAGCTCAGTGCCATGGTGTGGGTGGTGGGAGGCTTGGCTGGATGGAGCGTGGTGCCCGTGGTTCCAGGGTTGTGGGGCTGATCCCTGGGTGGGCGTTGGCTTGGGAGTTGGACTTGATGATCCCGTGGGTCCCTTCCAACTCAGAATAACCTGTGAACTTTCAGGGACACAGGAAATCTTATCCACTCAGAGTGGGAATGAAGGAAAAGTCCAGTGTAGTGGCCTCTCCTTTAGGACCCAGAAATCACCTGATGCCCCCAATTCCCGTTCATTTCAGCAGTCACTGTGCAACTATGAGTGATGGTACCCTGCTTCAGTTCTGGCCTCTTCATCCTCAGCTGCTCATTCATTATTGTTTAGCTGGTCAAAGCCGGTGCCATCTTGCTGATCTATTCTAATTTTGCCAGCAGCAACACAACACTGTCTGTGTGTGAATCCCTTTGGGTTTGGCATCCTGAAGGCAGCAGAGAGTATGGAAAAGTTTCTTTTACCCTCTCACAAGTGTGTCCCTCTCCAATGAGCTCCATGGTAATGAAAATCTACTCAAGCAACATCCTTCTTCAGGCTTGGCTTTCAGCATAATTTTTTGTATAGGTTTTGTGGGGGATTTTTTTTCTCCTCAAAAAGTGATTTCAGCATCTGGTACTCCCAGGCCCAAAGTGGATTTTTCTGCAGCTGAACTGGAGCGGTGTAATAACAGAAGTTTGAAGTTCAGGGTGCTTTCATGGTGTGCCCAGAAGCAAGCCTTGCAGCTGTAATTATTGTCAGATAATTTTTCATTTTATTAACTTTTTCCCCATGTCACTGACTGTCAAGAAGGGCTTTCCCCCCTCCTTCCCTTCCCTCCTGGACCATTGGGTGTAAGGTAAAATAACTTGCAGTCTAGTAAAACAGTAATAATTGAGCAGTGATATGCACAGATGTGGCTGCTGAGGTTGAGGGTTATTTTCTCAGTGGAACTTACAGAATTCCAGAAGTCTGAATTTGTCATTTGCTCTTTGTTTCGGGGGTTGCACTGTTCAGCCTAACAATTTGTAATTTTTTACAAACAGAACCTAATAGAAATAACAGACCTCTATTTTATTTTTTAAAAATATGTTTGGTAATAACCCCAGACCTCCAGTATTTTCAAGATATATGTAAAGCCCTGGTGCCAGCTACTCAAAAACCATTTAGAGACCAGCAACACAGGATCAGATTCTGCTGCTGCTCCTCAGCATGAGTTGGTTTCTTTGGTTCAACTTGAGTCTTTCAAGGCTCATTTGCAACCAGATAAAACCCTGGGAGAAGGAGAAGCAGAGCTGGGCCCCGAGTCACCTGGTCCTTTAGCAAAGATTGAAAAATACCAGAGGCACCTGAAATTTTCACTGAAGACTGGTGGTCACCAGCAAATGATTATTGTAAGAGTGGTAACAGCAAGTCTTGGCTTCTCAGGCCTTTTACTACTTTGGGTAAGGAGTTACTTGCCAGATTATTATTATTATCTTGGCACTTGACGCCAAAAAACCTGCAGTTTTTCCATGTTCCTTAAAGCTGAGTATACATTTATTGAATGAAAGCATTTATTAAACATATGGGGACAGGTTCTCAACAGGCATCAAATAACTTGGCTCCATCTGCCAAGAGCTCTTGCTTGTTAAGGTTTTATGATGCTGAGAACTGCAGGTTGAAAATGGTAGAAAACGGTGGAAAATGGAAAGAGGTGGAAACATAACTTCACTACAAAAAGCCAAAGTGTTTTATATCTCCTGATGTGATGTAGGTGTGAACTCTGGGGGCTTGGATTGTCCTCACAGTTGCATCTTTGTTGCAAGGTCAGGAACAGCACAGAGAGGTTAAATAGGGAATGACTCTCCTAAGGCAGGAAGGAGCCTGCAATGAAACTGGGATATAACAGGGGCAAAAGATTTAGGAAAAAAAAAACCCACTTGATATTAAACACTTTCATGGGTTCAAAAAGTAATTGGACACAATAATGAAAGACAAAGTCGTTAAGGTGAAATACTTCATGGACAAGACATCCATGATGATCAGCTCGTAGGGACAATATTCTGGGAAAGCAATGTCATGTGCTTTTCCTTTTTATTCACTTATTCCCCAAACCTCAGCTATTGGCAGTGCTGGGACAGACAACAGGAGGGGATGGACCTTTGATCTAACCCAATACAATTTTTATATTTGTAGATAAAACACATTTCTTGAAAGAGGGAAAACTCTTACAAAGAGACTTCCATGTGTTGAGATACAACAAAACTCGGTCTAAATCATAACCCAAATCTCCCAAATGAGATGTCTTTAGACGCAGGATTTGTTGTGATTGAATGGCACACAGAATTACTGGGAGTAGGGACTGATTAAAAATAGGTGCTTGTGTTATCTGGTTAAACGTTGTCCATTCCACAGATAATGTCTTTGGATCTTTAGGAGAACGGGATAGAGCCAAAGCTCTCCTCAGCTTTCCTTATCCTAGCTCAGCTTCCACCAAAACCCAAGTAGGACACCTGCCCTCGTGAAAACATTTTGACTTTTTCCAGCAAGGATAAATATCAGTGGACAGACCACCCTCCTGGCTGAATAAAGGGCGCTAACAAGGGTCAAAAATGCAGATATTGCAATAAAAGGGCCCTGACTGAGTGACAGGAGTTCAGGGACATGGGTGAACGTGCCCCATGGGTTGCTGGAACACCTTCCTCAGCTCAGGTAGACATCATCAAACACTAAATTTGACATTGCTTAACACTACCGTGCATTAAAATCATCTGCTGGCCCAAATCATGTCAGTGATTTGTCCCCCTCTGAGTTTTTGATCAGCAGAGGTTGGCTCTGAGAACTTGTCAACAGTGATGGGAGACTGATTTGACCCCACCCAGAATTAAAATGCTGGCCCAGAACACACTCAAGCGAACAGCAACACCAGTGAATGCTGAATTCAGGACTGACAACTTTCTGCCCTTGTTTATTTGTCCCATTTGTGTGGCTGAAAACAACCCAGGCAGGCAAATCAGAAAACGCCAACGGACAGATTCTGCCATGAAGTCACGGCGAGGTCACACAGGCGTCACCGGGAGGCCTTTAGGCTTTTATTACCTCCTTTCTTTTTTGCAATAACCACTTTTTAAAATGATTCAGCAGCCGTGCAGCCCTGCTTTATCTATCAGCATCCAGCTGGGCTGCTGCTACCGGGCAATCCTGCAGGATGGTTATTCCATAGCGCTCGTTAAATCCGCAGGAAAAAGGAAGGTAACTCGGTGTGTGTGGAAACCAGGTCGTATCCATGTCCTTAAAAAGGCTTTAAAGCACTTGGGAAGAGCCAGAGAGAGTTCTCATGGAGAATCTGAGCTGTCTTGTAAGGGAAACTTGACCTTTGCACGGCACCTTCATCCCGGGCTGGAGCAGCTGCTGTGATCTTCACAGGATGCATCATAGGCCAGCGGTACGTGGTAGGATGGAGGACAAATAAAACAGCGAGGGTAGGGATTAGGCAGTTTAGCTCCAAAAAGCATTAAATGGCCCTTGATAACTCCTGGGAACCATTTATTGATTCCTTCTCCTGGCCGCGCATTCCCGTTAAATGATTTCATTTCCTTATTTCCCCTAATCACATCACCCGGTTGAGGAGCCTCTTGCTCTCTGAGACCTGGGGGTAACACAGATAAGTTCCATTTCTCACGTGGCTCTGCTTTTTATTGCATGTGAGAAGTTGATACAGTGGAAGTAACTCCTCGGAGCCGGCAGGTCTGGAGCTTCCATCGCCGGGAATCGCCGCTCCGAGGAAGCACCGGAGGGTTAATTGTTGGGTTAGTCTCAGTCAGATTAACATCTGGCTTTTTCCACGCACTGATAAAGTCCTTGAAAGATGTGGCTGCCTCTGAAAAAGTGTGTTGACATCTTGGAAATAGTAGTAGGGGATCAGAAATAGTGAGATTAATGAGGCAGTGGAGCTGGAATGGGCAAATCCTCGAGTGCCTGTGGTAGGTGACGCTGCAAATAAACTCTGCCGTAGGAAAAGTTGCTCCACACTGGGTTACTCTGCTTGGAAACAACGTCTTCAGTCTGTGGGAGACTGGGGAAAGAGGGAGGATGCTGCTTCAGCGTTCAAAAAGAAAGGGGAAGGTCTTAAGGGGTAAATTTAGATTTGAAATCGGGAAGAAATTCTTTATTGTGAGTGCGGTGGGCACTGGAACAGTGAGGTTATGGATTTCCCCGTCCCTGGAAGTGTTCAAGACCAGGTCGGATGAGCAGCCTGGGATAGTGGAAGGTGTCCCTGGCCGTGGCAGGGGGTGGAAGGAGATGATCTTTAAGGTCCCTTCACCCCCAAACCGTTCTTTGACTCTGTGATTCTGGATTCTCTGTGAGGCTGGATTCTGGCACCGCTCACCCCTGAGCCAGGGAAAAATCTGCAGCTACACTTGAACAAGCAAAAAATTAGAATAGATGCAGAACATGGGCTCTGGTTCCATTGCTCTGGCTGCCTCCACTCCCCCCAAAAATCCCTCCTTTGCAGGTATTTACAGAAGCACCTGCAGCAGTCAAGCGGATGAGACAGAAATGAATGAAAAATAAACCTTCAAAAATGGTATTTCCCATTCTTTGGATGAATGACTCATTCCCATTTTGGATGACGCACCTTCACAGTGAAAGTGCTCCTTTCAGCCTTCATCAGCCCGAAGAAGATGCTGGCACGTGGTTTAGGGAGACACTGATTCCAAGGCAACAAACCTGCATCACCCAGTAGTTCCCAAATCAACCCTCCCATCATTGTGCCTGATTTTTGCAAACCAAGGTCCCAGCAGCAGCAGAAATTTTCTCCTGGATGACACTGAGCCCTTTGGAAAACCTTTGCTCCCACAAGATTTTTGTGCTCTTTGCAGCATGAATGATTTGCCAAACAAGATCCTGGTTTTCCACTGGGACTCTTTTTGTATGGGTGACTTCCCGCGGTGAAAACAGTTGCTCTGGGTGTCATTTGAGGTCAGTGATCAACCAGATCATCACAGAGTAGGATCTAGAGTGGTTCTTGCTGCAAAAGGAAGAGGATGAAATACTTGGGGTGATGTTTTGCTGGCACTGCTCCGTGCTGTGGTTCATCCACAAAGGGATGTTGCCCCTCCTTTGCTTTCAGCCACCTCGTTGTGGAGAGCCAGGATCAGCCTTCAGACACCACTTAACCCCCCTGAAGGGAGTTTGAATATTCTACAGGTCTGCAAAGCCTCCTCAGAAGGGGAGAACTTACACCTAAAAAGATCATCTAATAAAAGAGCTCCCACTCTTTGCTCCCCCCCACAAAACCAGCCAGAGGTGGGCACAGAAACCAGGTCTTAACTTGACAAGGAAAACACTCTGGAAACAAAAACCAACCTGTGTTTGTTTCAAATTAACACACTTTCTATGATAATTTATAATTCCATATAGACAGAAAGGATTAGTTTCCCCCTCGTGTTCAGGGAATGTGAACACCAGAGACCATTAGATGTAATTTGTCAACTGCTTCAATCCCCCACTCATCAACAGGAAAATTAAATTCAGTTTCCTTTCAAGTTTAAATGCTCCTCTACAGATATTCCCCAAACCAGAGCAGCACTTCAGCAAGTGCTTCTCCTCAGGCATGTGAGTGGTTCTAGGGATGTCAAGTGTTTTCCTGGCCAGGGCTGTGATCCAGAGCAGATGTACACCTGCCCTGGAGAGCGAAAACCCACCAAAGACAGAAAAATTCAGGCACCAGGGCACTAGAAACACGTTGATTATTTTTGAAGTCCTGCAATTTTGCTCCTGTCTGAAGTTTTTAGTCAGAAAAAAACAAACCCCAAATCCCAACCTCCAACAAAACGAGGGAAATTAGCTACAGAAAGGCCCCGTTTCAAAAGCACATAGTTCCCTCGGTCTCTGGGGGGAAATTTTACACAATCCTACTTTCAAAATAATGTTAAGGTTGCAAAATGGAGCGATCATAAAAGTCAGGAAATTTAAAAAGTTAGTAGGTGTCTTTCACTGTTAGCTCAGCAATAGCAAATATATGTAGTGTGAGGAGTTTCTACTTGCAATCTCTGCGCTAAATTTCAACTTTGAAGTATTCTTGTTGACCATTAATAAGCAACATAAACTATCTTGGGTATTTAATGTCTGTGAGAGGCATCTTAAGCAAAAGAATTTCCTGGCTTTGGAATTCGGAGGGCTTGGGTTTGAAAGAAAACGTCACTGAGTTATTCGGGTTCTTTTCTCATTTAGGGGCGAAAGAAAGGGAATTTCACCTGTGTTATAATCACACCAGAACATGTTTATGATGCCTGTGAAAGGTTATGATTTATACAGTTAAGGACCCAACTTCCCCCTTGCTGGCAAGAGAACTAAACCTCCCCAGACAAACGTGCTCTACCCGAATTAATAATACGGGGCTGTCCCGCAAAATGTTTAAAATACAGGATGATATTTCCAGGCCAGACTTGCTCAAAGCTACGTGTGGTGGTTTAACTTACCATGAAATCCTAAATGCAGTGTGATGGCAGTTGTTTAGATAAGACAGATGGAGAGCCCAGCGCAGGTTTGGTGTTGCAGCGAGGCTGATCCTTATAAACGAGCTGTGTTCCACTCTGGGATTTTCCTGGCTGAGCCTTTCAAACCCCGGGCTAGATTAAATCATCACAGCTGGGGAGCAAACAGCAAGAGTTAAAGGACTACTTTATGAGAGTTGTAAGAGCGTGAAAGCTTTAAGAAGCTAAATAATTATGGCACTCTCTGAGAGCTCCAGGGAAGATGAAGGAGTTTGTGGCCAACACCGTCTTCCGACACCGTCTTTTCTGCTGATGTCCTCCTGAAAGACAAGTGAAAAGTCAAGGATATGGGGAAAAAAAATTCACACATGACCAAAGGCTCAGCTATAGAAGCAAATTCAGGTTAAAGTGTGACAGGGAGGAGTCCCACACATGCTCAGATCTAAGGGAAAACGACACTTTGAACTTGGATCTTCCACCGATTTTTATGTGACATTAAGTGCTCCAGGTCTTGTGCAGGAGGTCAAGAGCATCTTGAGCTCTCTGTCAGCTGGTTTGTTAATGGAACCAAGCCAGCTTGGGAGGAAAATATGTCTCCTGTTGGATTGTGCAAGTGGGAGGACCTAAAACTTCATGTAAAATCATAGAATCGTAGAATGGTTGGGGTCAGAAGGGAACTCAAAGATGATCTCATTCCACCTTCCCCACAGAGGCCATTTACTAGGTCAGGTTGCTCCAAGCTCCATCCAACCTGGCCTGGAACACTTCCAGGGATGGGATATGCATGAGTGGGATTTGCCAAAGCTGGGCAAACATCAGGGGTGGGGGTGTGGGGACCCCCAGAGCAGCACAGGTGCCACCAGTGCCTTCTGCTGCCCATCTCTTCAGGCTTGGGGCAATTTGTGCAGCATATAGAGGAATATACAAATCCAGGAGGAATTTGTCCCTGCAAAGGGTGGGGAGGCCTTGGCAGGGGCTGCCCAGGGAGGTTTGGAGTGCCTGTCCCTGCAGGTGTCCGAGGCAGGACTGGCCGTGGCACTGAGGGACAAGGTGGGGAAGGGGCACAGCTTGGACTCTGTGGGCTGGACGGGCTTTTCCAACCCGAATAATTCTGGGATTCTCTAATACCGGATGTGTTGTTCTGTAATTCTTTCTGGGAGTTTTCCCAGCAGAAACATAAGAACCAAACCAGCCAAACAAGTAAAATAAAAGGTATGAAAGCACTGGGAATGTCCCTACTGGGATTAAACCTTCTTGGGCTGAGCTGGGGGCAGAATTGAGGTGAAGGGTGACCTGAGCCTGTGCACATGGAAATCAGGGGGCGACGTCCTGCTGACTCCAGGCAGCTTAGTTTGAATCCAACAAATGGCCTTCCCATTCCCCCTCCTCCCTCCACTTTGAGCCGCCCAGATCTGATTTCAGGTTTTGCCATGGCACATATTTTCTCCCTTAGATCTTTCCACAGGGAGCTCCAGCCCCTCTGTGTGGGACTGTCAACCCCCCTGGGACTGAGCCTGGAGAGGGGGGGGGGGCAGGAGGGCAGGGCTGGGAATGAGAGGATCACTGGAGGTGCTGGTTGTGCTGCTGGCAACTCACTAAATTCACTTTGACTCACCAACAGAGGAACAGTTGAAATATTCAGAAGGAGTTTCTGAAAGCACGTGCCCCATAGGATAGCACTGACCAGGAGCACTAAACACGAAGGTTTGGAAGGAACCTCTTGAGTATCAAAATCCCCTTCTGAGACAAGGATGTGTCGTGGCTGGAGGGGCAAAACCAGCATAAAGCCGAGTACACAGAGAGCCTGGCAAAAAAAAAAAAAAAAAGATGGAATTAAATTGGCCTGCAAACTGTTTTAAGAGCTATTTAAGTAATGTAAACATCATCAGAGTGGGGAGCAGAAGGGGAAGAAGGAGGGAGCCCAGGTGAGACACGGATAATAAAAAAGGTATGATCACTCTCAACAGATATTTGCAGAGCATGCACATTAACGAGGTAATTTGTTTAGGCTGATTCAAGGAAATATGGCTGGGAGAAAGGGGATGAGGAGTTTGGTTTGGCTCTAGGGGTGTATTTCTGAACTGTGAAGTGGAGCAGACTGTGGAGCAGCCTGCCACAGGAAATGGTAGAAACTCCAAGGTTTGAGTCATTTAAAAGCTGAGTGGCCAAAATCACACCAGAATAATCTGGAGGGAAATGGTGGTGCAACCGGGAGGCTGGGCAAGCACTGCAGCCTCTGGTTATAAATCATAATAATAATAACTCAGGTGAAATAGGTGCCCAGCACATACACGAATGGGGGGGACAGAGCTCCAAACTCTGCCTCCCAGAAGCCAAATCCCATAAACTGGGGAAGCTCTTCACCGGGTGATGGAGGGTGGATTTATCCGAGCTGAGAGCCAGACCCACGGGCTCCCCATGGGCTAAAGCAGCTCCATCACCTCCCGGTGTTCCCGGGGAATAAATGCTGTGATCTGGCTCTTAGGGCTTTGTGTAATCTGCCTGGGCAGAGTTTAATTTGCCAGCTCACCCTTGCAGACAAGAATCCTCCGGGGCACGGAGCCCCTCACAAATTCTGCGTCATTTGGGCCTCAGCCCTTCGTGCAGATGTTTCTGGCCCCCCTCCTTTCGGAGGCCGAGGGGCTGATAAAAGCCCAACCTACGCACAGACTCCCCCTGGCTCCAGCAGATCGTGTTCCCGAACTGGATATGGTTGTTTCCAACAGGGACAATTTCTGATGTTGCTTATTCTGGAGGTAAAAGGGTGCGGGTATACAAATAATTAGACTTTTGGTTCCCATGTCTCCTTTATTTTTTGGCACAGATTTGTTTGAACCCCAAATGTGTAAATACTGAGAGAAACTCTTGGCTTTCCCCTGTACACCAGCTTACAATAAAATGCAACATTAAGTTTCAAGCAATGGCTTTGTGGCCTCACTGCAAACCCCCCAGAGTTTCAAACACCGATAATTTGGAATTATTTTTGGAAGAAAAGTCCAGAGGAGCAGAACTGTCACCCAGTGTTCAGTGTTTGGGCAGTGGAACCACTGACCTGGTTTTTACAGCGCCGGGTATTTCACAGCCCATCACCTTGTCCCATCTGCCACTGAATTCTGGACCTGATGATCCTGTTTTCTTTGTGGCCTTTCTAGTTATTTCCAGGTCTATGGAATTTTATAGACGTTCAAAGTGAAGACCAAGCTTTTGATTTCCTCCTCTAAGAAAAAAACCCCAAATAACACACCCCAAAAAGTCACATAATTCCCTGATGGGAATAAAAACAATTGGTGTGTCCACTCAGGAGTATTTCAAGGAGAGAGAATTTTAAAGGCAGCAGCAATCAGGAAAGAACAACCCCTGAAACGAAGGGCAGCACCCACAGCCAGGACAGACACCCCAAAACCTGCCCTGGTGTCTATGAAGGAGCAAACAAGGAGGTGCTTGTCACATTTGGCACCCCCTGGAAATGAAATCTGGCACCAGTGATTTGCCCAACACTCCCCAGGAGCGCTGGGAATAATTAATTTCCCTGATTACGACCCATTACTCCAGACCAAACCAAGGACTGAAGCTCTGAAGGAAGAAAGGCCGTTTTATCACGCACATAAACAGGACTTCACCGTGTTTATGTGCTTGCAGACAGATCCAAATTAAGGTTACCCGGGCAGGTACTAATTACTCCGGCAGACTTTCTTCCAAAGCCACAGTCAACATGGAAGAAAAGAGCGCCTTCTTTGGGGTATGTTAAACTGACGATTCCAACAGTGTCCCACAGGCAAACAACCACCTCAGCGAAGCAATTCCAGAAAAGAAATGAAGGTTTCTCATGTCTATTTTCCACGGTGGTCTTTTAAGACATTAATACTGTAAATAAAAGGCAGAATGAAGTAGCCCAATTCCATGTAGAGTGCACTTTATAAATGGACCAGTCATCACATCCTCCTCTGTGTTGTACCATTGTGTTTATTATCATTCAAAACTAATAACCATGGCTGAATTCAGCAAAAAATGAGGTCGTGTTTGCTGCAAGAGCTTTTGTGCACACGCCAACCAAACATTTATATGTGTATGTCCCTCTCTCTGAACACATCAGTCATTTTATAACCACGGTCAGATGATTTTGTTTATTCATTATTTAGTCTATACCAAAGGTTTTATGGGAGAGCACTGAGAGACGGTTAGAGATTTGACAAATTATTTTTAATTTCCCAGTTCTTCAAGCTCCAAATCACTGGGATTGTTTGGTCTAGAGGCCCTTGAAAGGACTACAAGGTCTGAAAATGCAAACATAAATAGAATTTCTGCTTAGTGTCCCCTTGTCCCTTAACCCAGTTCATGCCTTGCCTACTGCTCCTTGGTGCAATCCTCATCCTCGAGGCTTGGAATCAGCCTGGGATCAGTCTGGGATGCTCCCAAAAATCAGGGAGCAGCACTTGTGAGGGCAATTCATCACTGGGTTGACCTAAACCTCTCTCTGAAGGTCCCTACCTCAGCCACTGCTCATCTGTAGGACTGAGGTGACAAGACTTTAAAATTTGGGGAGTAAAAAGTGGACCTGATGATACTGTTTCCTTTGTGGCCTTTCTCATTTTTCTGGGTCTACTGAATTTTATAGAAGTTCAAGGTGAAGATCAAACTTTTGGTTTCCTCCTCTAAGAAAAAAAAACCCCAAATAACACACCCCAAAAAGTCACATAATTCTCTGATGGGAAAAAAAAATAGGTGTGTCCACTCAGGAGCATTTCTAGGGGAGAGAATTTTAAAGGCAGCAACAATCAGGCAAGAACAATCCCTGAAATGAAGGGCAGCACCCACAGGCAGGACAGACACCCCAAAACCTGCCCTGGTGTCCACGAAGGAGCAAACAAGGCCAGTTAAAGCCCAGTGGAGCCACACAGGGAAGGTCCTGGAGGTTTCCAGGATCTGAGGAGGGGTTCAGGCTCCTCCTGCACATCTGGCAGAGCAGCAGCTGCACTGCCCTGATCCGTGTCAGGAGTGAGGACTCATTTCACAGGGTGGGAGTAGGTGTAGGATCAGGGTTGGTTACAACGTGCCTTTCAAGCTTTTATTGATTCCCTAATCTCTCCTTTCAAAAAAAGAAGTAAAGGGAAGAATTTTGCTGGGAGCCAGGCAGGCCTTATTTTCCTTCAGATCTCGCCCACATACAAGGAGGGAGCTCTTCTTACCAGCTCCCTTTTGTTTTTTGTTTTTTTCCCCTAAAAATATTTGAGCAGGATTGAGTAATGAGAGGTCCTGGGAAGTTGAAACAGCTGAGGTTACAATGTCACTGTGTGGAACCTCATTTTCACCTCTCAGGCCAAGCTACTACCTGAGCACACCTTAAAGCTCTGATCTTGCTGTCAATTAATCAGCTTAATTAACCAGGCAGTGTGAGATTAAACGAGTAAAATTAATATAAAAAGTGAAATGAGTGTGCACTTAAGGACCTGCCTTAGCTGAGGTCCAATGTAAGGATTTCTGTGAAGGGCATCACAACACTTTGCACTCCCACAGAGAGAATTCCAGGGGTTTTGAGGGAACTGGTACAGAATGAGAAGGTGATGAAGTTAAAATATAAATTGATAAGGGTGCACAGACAAATAACAGAATTAGTGGATTAAAATTTGGTGGCAGAACCTCCTGCAGCCCAGGGGAAAAGGGGCATCACAGGCAGAGTTTGAACGAGAAGAAACAACTCAGGGCTCTGGTAAAAGGGCTTGGAAAGAGCAGCAAGAGAAGGATAAGGCCGTGATGTGGGCAGGGAAATAGTAAATTGAGAAACAATGAAAGACACAGCAGTAAAGTGTGCATCTGGTATTTAATCCTGGGTAAATGCCCAGATTAGAGGCATCAGTCTCTGCTGTTTGTTTGGAGCTCACTTTGGAGCCGTGTCTCCCGGGGCTGGCCCAGCTGTGGCACAGCCCAGTGGAAAACACAACCAAGGGTTTATCCCAGTTATGGCACTTCTTGTCCTACACAGGCATCAGGCAAAAGTGAAGTTTGCATGGAAAAGTTGTCTTGCCAGCCCTTGTGCTCATAAAAACAAAGCTGGCATGAGCTGGCAGAGCACGGAAATTGAAAAGTTTCGTGGTTTCTCTTCACAAATTGTCACATCATTTTGCCATCTCTCGGTGTTTAGATGGGCTTTGAAGGTCATTAGGCCTAAACATGGACAGTGTCTCTTTTTTCCCACTGTTGTTACCCCAGACAGCCACAATCTTCACTTCCCCACAAAGGCTGGCTCTGGTTCACGGAATCCCAGAATCATTTGGGTTGGAAAAGAGCTCCAGGATCACAGAGTCCACCCTGTGCCCCATCCCCACTTTGACCCTGAGGGATGANGGACACGGCCAGTCCTTTCCTGGACACCTGCAGGGATGGGCACCCCAAACCTCCCTGGGCAGCCCCTGCCAAGGCCTCCCCACCCTTTCCAGGGACAAATTCCTCCTCAGCTCCAACCTGAGCCTCCCCTGGCACAAGACGAAGCCATTCCCTGTCCTGTTGCCTGGGAGAAGAGGCCAACCCTCAAAGGAGAAAGCAAAGTTTGCTCAATTTCTAAAAAAATATCAACAAACAAAACCCATGCAGGAAAAAAAAAAGGCTTATTTTTGATGTTGTGTTTGACCAAGTCAGCCAACGAGAACCACCCCAGAGGTCGTGTTCCTCCCCTGAGCACCTGGGGATGACGCTGTGAGACATTTTCACAAGGCTCCTGATGTTCCTGGAGATAAATGTGTGAAGTTACTGCTGGTTTTACCACTTGGCAGCAAGGAGGGCCCACAGCAGTGAAAGTGTTACTGAGCAGCCGGGAAAAGCACATGGAAAGCCTGACACTGAACCAGCAGGGCTAATTAACACCGCTTTCTTAAATTAGAAAGCTCTTAATGGCTAATGTTTAAAAATAACACCTTAATCACGGCTAAAAATAGCTGCTGCCCGACCCCAGAGTATTCTGACCTCCATTAAATTGGGGGATGGTCCATTTCCCATGGCTGGTGGTGTAAATCACATTTACCTTTTACATCCAGTTCTCCCCGGGATTAGCTGCAAAGCCTCGGGCCTGACCTTGAAAGCCTGTCTGCAAACATGCAAGGGTACCCTGGGGCACCCCTCTGGATGGTGGGCAACACTTGGATGAGGAACTGGAGAGAGAATAATCTGGGGTGTCCTCATGAACAGGGTAAAATTGTGAGAGAGTGGGAGACGCTCAGACTAGGCAGGCACCAGGAACATGGAAGGTGGTGCTGGAATTAGGGACACAGGAGACCTGAGCTCCATTTCCAGCTTGGTTGCAGATATTTTGTGTGACCTGGGTAGGTCTCTCATTGTTCTGCTGTGTCCCAAAGCCAAGTCTAGATCTTTGTGATCCTGGATAATTCCTCTAAGATGTGTGACATGCTTAGATACAAGGGTATGCCTCACAAGAAACAGGCGGTAATATAAAAAGGGAAAATATTGCTCAATTTTCATCAATATACGGACCAAATCCAAATAATCTAGAAGGCAAACATACACTGAGGACTTCTGGAGGAGAAATAAAACATCTCCAGGACTGCTGCAAGCGTTTTCTTACTTTTGTTGAGGTCTTTGTGCCGTGCTTGTTTCTAACCCACGGAGTGTCACACGCTGTGACAGCTGGGAGGAATCTGCAGCCTGACTTTCCCCGGCAAAACGCAGAGAGATCCCGTGGCATCGACCTGGAAAAATGATTTCTGATATAAAACCCACAGAGTTTGTCTCGATATTTGCAATTGAGGCAAATGATTTCAACGTAAAGTTGGTTATTTTCATTTAAGTGTTACATAAAGAGTGCCTGAAAGGCCAGAAAGTTGTAACAGAGGGGAAAAGCTTTCCTAAAACCAGCTGCACTAAAGGGAAGTTGGTCTTTAGGTTTTCTCTTCCCTTCCAGACAGAGGACCGGGAACTTCTTTGCAAATCCTGTCCAACATCCTGTTCCTCCCATCCAATGTCTGCACACCCCAAATGAAAGGGACATGTGAAGTACAAGACCCTCAGCCTGTGTTGTTCTGCCCAGCCCACAAAATCCCCGTGTTTTCCAATTTTTCCCTTTCTTTTGGCAAAATATCCAATGGACTGTGGATTGTTTTGGGAAGACACACACCACCTCGCAAGAAAGAGGAGGATGATGAGAGACTTTTTCCGAGAGCACAGGACAAAGGGGGATGGATTCAAACTGAGAGGAGGTTTGGATTAGGCATGAGGAAGAAATTCTTCCCCGTGAGGGTGGGGAGGCCCTGGCACAGGTTTTCCAAGGAGCTGTGGATTCTGGATCCCTGGAAATGTCCAGAGTCAGGTTGGACAGGGCTTGGAGCCACTTGGGATAGTGGAAGGTGTCCCTGGAACTCTATGACCTTCAGGGTCCCTTCCAACCCAACCCATTCCATGATTCCATGATCTGGTTGTCAGGCTGAGACTGGTACATTCCGCGACAACAGTCAGAGACAAACCTGGGCACCGACGCCCATCCTGAGCTCTCCTGCCTCCTTAGTGAGGTCAGGGAATATAAACCAGCTTCCACTTTGCTCCTCTGGGTTAATCTGTGGTTCTCACGGCATTCAGAAGTTCTGGGCAGACACTTTTCCCCCCTTTCCTTGCTAAGGCCAGGCCTCGCAAACACTTGCACTTCCCTCTTGAACATGAGTTCAGCACATGCCTGATCTCGGCACAACGGGAGCCTGAATTTGTTTCTGTTTCTGAATTCCAAGACGGATTTTGATGCAACAGTTATTTTCCGTGTTGAAATATCAGGTTTCTGCCCACACACATAATACATGATGTACAACAGAACTTGCAAGGCAGCCTTTGGAAAAGACCATTTAATCTGTGATTTATACAGAAGGAAAAGTTGCTGTTCCTTGTGTTTCATCTTGAATTTATAAGCCACCAAACTGTGAAGGTGTTGCCCTTCAGAAGCTCCACGATGCACATCTGGTTTCACGTGCTGTCATTTCACCCACAACTTAAAATCATAACCTGAAACTCCACAGACACTAATGAAAATTATTCCCCTTTGAGCCGCTTTATTAAAAGGCAGCCTCAAGAAATACTGGCAAGTCAGGAAAGAGACTTTAATCCAATACTTGTTATCCTCTTCCACAGGTTTTAAATCACTCTCCTTGCTCCCTACTTTGAGCAAATACACCCTTATTGTTTTCCTAGTCCTGCTATGACCTTCTGGGAATGTTTTCATCGTGTAAAGCAACCTGCAGTGCCCTATTTTATAAATCTCCCTCATTCCAAGTGTTAACACTGGCTAATTCTCTGATTTAGAAAGGAAATCGTGTTTGTTTTTTTGAAGAGTCTGCTGGGAAGAGGAATATTTGCCTTTAAAAAGGGTTTTTTTTTTCCCATTTCATAAATTGTCTTGAGTTTTCTTCCCAGTGGGCAGCAGAAGGGTGTTTATATAAGTGAAGAGGGAAGGTTACTTTCCCATTACTTCCACAAAAGCATGATTAGCAACGATAACTATGCTAATTATTGCACTAACTGGGCTCGGAATGCGGCTTATTGGCTGGAGAGGCAATGCATTTGGGTAATAATTAACCCCTTTTTTCCTCAATTACCTTTTATTAGGAGAGCAGAAGGTGCCAAAGCAAAACAGCAGCATATCTTCCAAGACAAGCTGGTGTTTTCCGAAGGAACTCAAGTGGAGGCGCCTTGTTAAGAGAACGAGGCAGGACAAACATTCACATGGCGAGCTCAGCCATTGAGTTACTCGGCTTCTCCCTGAGCCTGCTTGGCCTAATTGGGACATTAATTGCCACCATTCTGCCACACTGGTGGCGGACAGCCCATGTGGGCACCAATATTATCACAGCTGTGGCCTACATGAAAGGGCTGTGGATGGAGTGCGTCTGGCACAGCACAGGGATCTACCAGTGCCAATCCCACCGCTCCCAGTTGGCGCTGCCCGCCGACCTCCGAGCTGCCCGCGCCATGATGGTGGCGTCCTGCGTCCTCTCCGCGCTGGCATGCGGGATCACGGTGGTCGGGATGAAGTGCACACACTGCGCCAAGGGCGCCACGGCCAAGGCCTCCATCGCTGCCTGCGGAGGGATCGTCTTCGTCGTGGCCGGGCTCATCTGCCTGGTCCCCGTGGCTCGGAGCACGAATGACATCGTTATGGATTTCTACAACCCCGCGCTTCCCAGTGGGATGAAGTACGAGATAGGCCAGGCTCTTTACCTTGGCTTCGCCTCAGCGGCGCTGACGATCCTGGGCGGTGCTTTGCTGTGCACTCCAGGTGGGAACGAGGCGCCTTTCCAGGCCGGGAGCTCACAGAGGACTGTTCCCTCCTGCAGACCACCAGCTGCCTACAAGGGAAACCATGCTTCTTCCCTGACATCTGCTTCCCACAGTGGATACAGATTGAGCGGCTACGTGTGAGTTCCCCAAGACTCACCGGCGAGACGCAGCTGCTTTATCATTTCTGTGTGTGGCACAAGAACCGGAGCTAAGAAAACTCTGAATTTTGGTAGGGCTGCCACGCAAAGTTTACTCGTTGCTCGTTTCTTCCTTTCACAGGTTCCCAGGTTATTCTGAGTTGGAAGGGACCCCCAGGATCATCTGGTCCAACTCCCAAGCCAACGCCCACCCAGGGATCAGCCCCACAACCCTGGAACCACGGGCACCACGCTCCATCCAGCCAAGCCTCCCACCATCCACACCATGGCACTGAGCTCCTCATCCAGTCTGACCTTCAACACCTCCAGGGATGGCGACTCCACCACCTCCCTGGGCAGCCCATTCCACTGAGGGATCACTCTCTCGGGGAAAAAAACTCTTCCTGACATCCAGCCTAAACCTCCCCTGGCGCAGCTTAAGGCCATGTCCTCTTGTTCTGGTGTCGTCAGCCTGAGAGAAGAGTTTCCTTTCTTTCCAGAGGAGGGAGGAATGTGGATGCAAAGCTGCTCGAGGTAAAAGTTGGGACGTAAATCCAAAGGAGGCTGCAATATTCTGGAGGTGGCACATACTTGTCTGCCCTCAATCAGGCAGGTATTTCAAGGGCAGTTTTGTCAAAAGGAATGGTTTGGTTTGTAGTTTGTGCCCCTCAACCAGCCCTGAAGCAGAACTGGCCGCAGCTCGTTGTTTGTTCCAACAAAAGGCACCGTTTTGCCCAAAAAAGTGGAATTTTCTGGGGTTACACAGTGACTGCCTGCCTGGTTTTTCAGTTTTGTAATGCAGAAATGTTTTGTTATGACAAGGTGTTACTTTGACTTTGGCTTAACTCTTTGTTTGGTTTTTTTTACAGCCCCTTGGAATACAAATTTCGAAAGCATTACGACAGATGTACTTGACAGTCTGTTACAGCCAATATTTTAATTTATCCTGCAATGTTTTGACCTTATCACAATAAAATCTCAGCACAATTTTGAAATGCATCACAAACTATTTCAGTGGCTCACAACTGGCATTTTTGCAAGTTGTCAGAAATAGAATGAAACTGGACATTTGATGTTAAATATTTATTTTTAAAAATTAGAAGAAAAATTAGCAGAATTTGTCGAAAAATGGGCATTTAGGCTTTGAGCGTGTTCAAACAACTGAAAATCAAAATAATGAACAAAGCAGCCCATCCCTCCCATCCCACGTTATGCTGAAATCCTGTGCACACAAATTATGGTAGAAAACCATCCCAAAAAAGAAAACCGTCACAAAGAAGAAAAGGTTTCCTGTTAAACCAGAAAGTTGTAAGTCTTTCCAGTGCAACATATGGACCAATACACTGGAAAAAATATAAAAAAGAAGAATATTTGTGAGGTGACTACTCTTTGTTTGGCAAAAAAAACCTCTTTGCAATGATTTGGGAGTTGGACTCGATGGTCCTTGTGGGTCCCTTCCAACTCAGAGGATTCTGTGATTCTGGGATATTATCACCCTGGAACACCTCCAGAGTTGGGAGCTTTTCAATATTTCCCTTGATTTCCCCCTTTTTGTGGCTGATCACCTTTGCCATTTGTTTTGGGCTAATTTTAACTGCGCTTTTTTCAGCATTGATGCAAGTTAGCAACAAGGCTGTTTTTTAAAAACAAAAAGGCATTTCTAGGCAATTTGCTAAGAGCAGTATTAGTAAAAAGGATCTGCGACGAGCCTTTGGAGATTTCTGGTGATTTAGTGACAGGGCAAGGGGACAACTCTTTAAACTGAACGATTAGATGAGATGCTGGGAAGAAATTCTTCATTGTGAGGCCCTGGCACAGGGTGCCCAGAGAAGCTGTGGCTGCCCCTGGATCCCTGGAAGTGTCCAAGGCCAGGCTGGAGCAGCCTGGGACAGTGGAAGGTGTCCCTTGGAATGAGATGAACTCCGAGGTCCTCTTCCATCCCAAATCATTCCATGACTTTATGACTCTGACTGATCACTGACACTTAATAACAGACTCTGAGGTGCAAAGAATGCTCAGGAACTGCTCCTAGTCCGTTACAGATTTTCTGGGATGCCTTTTCAGGAGCAAAGGTGGCCCTGTGAAGGTGATCAATTCCAGGGCTTTTCCTGTATTTCCATTACAATCGATCTTGCCAAGTGATTAGATATCAACCTGAACCAGGCCTTTGGCCAGCCATGAATACTGGGACACGATTCCAAGGGCAGGAAATGGGCCTGTGGGTCATTAGGTAAAGTGTTTGCTATAGACTGATAAATGAACTCACTTGCCAAGATGTTTGTGCCCTGGGAATTACTCATGTGTAGCTCTATTCTTACTGCACAAACTCCCAGCCAAGCAGGAGACGTGACAGTAGCGAGAACAGTTGAAAAAGCCCTGCCAAAAAGTACCTGGAAGTGCCTGGATGTCAATAAAGAGAGGGAAATGGTTTCTTTCACAGGGGGCTGTGAACCAGTGGAGCTTGTTCCAAGTTACAACCGACAGCGATTTCTCCTTATTTCTTTCTTTCCTTCTTTCTTTTCTCCTTCCTTCCCTCCCTTCCTACTGTGGAGACGGGGTGGGAGAGTTTGGGCTGTGAGCCCTGGAAAGGAAAAGGTTGTGTGGAGACCTCAGGGCATCTCCCAGGGTCTGAAGGGGCTCCAGGGAAGCTGGAGAGGGGCTGTTCCTCGGGAACTGGAGGGACAGGAGAAGGAGGAAGGGGTACAAGTTGAAAGGGGGGAAATCTAGTTTAGATATTAGGAAGAAATTCTTTATTGTGAGGGTGATGAGACACTGGCACAGGTTGCCCAGAGGAGCTGTGGCTGCCCCTGGATCCCTGGAAGTGTCCAAGGTCAGGCTGGATGAGGCTTGGAGCCACTTGGGATAGTGGAAGGTGTCCCTGCCCACGGCAGGGGGAGGAATGAGATTATTTTTAAGGTTCCTTCTAAACTTAAAATTCTATTTTTCTTTCCTCTCTTAGAGTTTGAAGATGGTTTGTGTCTGTAAGAATTCTGAGCAAGGGTGATGTGTTTCATGAGGACCAGGAGCAGCTCAAGGAGCTGAAAACATATCCTTTCCTATTCTCCTTCCCTGATCCACTGAAAGACATTCTCTCTTCCTTGCACACCTTGCTTTGCTGGGCAGGTATGTCCTTTTTCATTTCTTTTCTTTAAAATTATTCCTACAGCTTAGTCTACGTGTTTCTATTATCCATATTTCCTATTCCTGCCACTAAATGGGCACCTGGTCACGTTGATTCCCAGTTTAATTCAGATCATCCTTTCCCATTCTTCTCCCCTAATGAGGTTTGATCCTGCCCAAACATAAAACAGAAAAGCTCAACTGAAGTCGTGTCACCCCTCTCCCTTCACAGTAGATGAGGTGTCCCCCTTTAGTGAGAAAAATGCCAATTTTCTATGAACTTAAACATCTGAGTGGGCTAAAAATGCTCTTCAGAGAAGAAAGGCAGGATAACCCAACCTCCCTCCTTTTTTTTTTTCCCTGAGGGAAAAGCTTGTTAATTTTATTTTCTGAGTTAAGCAGGAGGAAAATACACTAATTTCATCAGCTCCCACCTAAAAGATCTTTGGTAAGCAAAGTGTTAGTGAGTGGAGTGAATAAAAAGAGTGAATCAATGCGCAGATTTGATCTGTTAAGAGCACATGTATATGCTCCATATAGAAGTGTGGATATCTAAAATGGTGAAACTGTGGCTCCATTGACTTTCCCGAGGTCACAATTTCACCCATAAGCTTATTAATATCGTCAATACTCCCAAATCTATTACAGAGCTTTTAACTAAAAGGCCTCCAGAGCAAAGAGACTCAAAGTCATGGGAGTTCTGCGCCCCTTAAGAGGGAGGTGGCGAGGAAAGGCTTTTTGTTGGCCATTTCACGAAGTGTTTGGTATTGAGCAGAGCAGCTGCAGCCCCTGGGATGTGTGAGCCAGTCCTCCCTTCCTTCCACCCCAGTCAAGGACAATCCATTTGAGTTGGAAAACGTCATCATTGCTGCTATTGATCCACCCTCTCCGATCTAGAGGGCCTCAGGGTGTCGCCTCTTCTTCCCTGGCAATATAAAATAACAAAATAACAAAAAAAATTTAACAAAACCAAGTAATTAACCATAGCTTTTTTATGCCATAAGTGGCTTGCTCAACCTCTGTATAAATAAAGAGCTGCAAAACACAACATAATTTAAATCTCTTGATAATGTGTCTTCAACTCAGTGTCACCACACCACGACATTTGGATTTGTCTGAGGGCTTTGACTTACTCTGTGCATCAAGGAACCTAAAACTTGGCTGAACTTGTTCAGCCCATTTCTCTAACAGTTGTAACTACTGGTAGAAAGGAAAGTCAAGGAATAAAAATCAGGCTGTTTTGGTCCAACAGAGTAGGAACAAAGGAGCTCCTGTGATTAGAATTGAACAGAGATAATAGAAAAGCTCTTAAGGAGCTCCAATTAATGGGTTGTCACATCAGCAGCACATGGATCCTAAACAAGGGTTTTAGTGTTTAAACCCAAATACAGAGTCATGGAATAAATCGTAGAATTATGGACTGGTTTGGGTTGGAAAGGACCTTACAGATCATCTTGTGGCTGCCCCATCCCTGGAAGTGTCCAGGGCCAGGTTGGATCGGGCTTGGAGCCACCTGGGACAGTGGAAGGTGCCCCTGCCCCTGGCACTGGGATGAGGTTTAAGGTCCTTTCCAACCCAAATCTTTCTGTGATTCTGTGACTCACCCTCGGAGTCGCCTCAGGAGGGATGCCAGGGTTGCAAACCCTGCCGGTTTATGATGAGTGCCAAGCAAAGAGCAGAGTTAGGTGAATGCTGAGAACTTCACTCGCAAGGGTTTTGAGAAGTGGCCACTTTGTTCAGCACTACCCAGTGACCCCCAGTCCCTTGTAGAGTGGATGGAACATGTTTGTGTCAGCTCCCAAATCACCCTGAGAGGGCAGAGCTGACTGGCAACAGCAGGGGACAAACCCTGACCCTCTGGAAATGGTCACAAGCTGCAGCCTGGAGTGGGATGCTCATGGGGAATTGTGCTCCAAAGCTGTGGTTCACACCAAGGACCCACGTGCAGCTCAGATGTGACAGAGCATCGTCACACTTATCTCTGAGCACAGGAATCTCGGAATCCTTAGGTTGGAAAAGAGCTCCAGGACCATGGAATCCAAGCTGTGCCCCATCCCTACCTCGTCCCTGAGTGCCACGGCCAGTCCTGCCTTGGACACCTGCAGGGATGGGCACTCCAAACCTCCCTGGGCAGCCCCTGCCAAGGCCTCCCCACCCTTTCCAGGGACAAATTCCTCCTCAGCTCCAACCTGAGCCTCCCCTGGCACAGCCTGAGGCCCTTCCCTCTGCTCCTGTCCCTTGTTCCCTGACAGCAGAGCCCGACCCCTCCTCGCCCCCCTGCTCCTGTCGGGAATGGAGAGAATTCCAGGTGCCCCCTGAGCCTCCTTTTCTCCAGGCTGAGCCCCCCCAGCTCCCTCAGCTGCTCCTTGTATGTCTGACTCTCCAGAAGATTCCCCAGTTTCAGCAGGAAACGCCCTCTGTGTCCAGAAGAGAGGCACAGAAGGAATCTGCATCCCAGCTCCACGGCATCTACAGCAGGTCCATCCTCCTCCTCCAAAGAAAAAGAATATTTCAGTAGAGGATGAGCTGAATTCTCTGCTACATCTCATTTAAATGGGAGCCAACCCCAGCTTGTGTTTCACGTGCGGAAAAAGCCACCTCCAGGTCCCTGTGGGTGAATCCCACAATCCCAAAGGACGAAGCCCCAGAGCTCCTTTCCCATTTCAATGCAGCCTGAATTGGGTTTTAACTACCTGCTGTGTTTGGCAGATCTCTTATTCCTAAAATAAACAACTGTACGAAAAAGTCATAAACTCTATATTGGACTTTTTCATTTAAAAAAAAGGGGGAAAAAAATCAAAGTAGTGTCAGGATTTTTTGCAGCCCCACAGCTGTTCCTGGTGTACCAGCTCCTTCAGCCAAGAGGAGCTGCAGTCCAACATTTCCTTCCCATGTTATCCCCTCTCCCAGAGCAAAGCCAAGGGAATTTTGAGGCAGGAGTGGCCTGCTAGAAATTATGAATGTGCTCTTATTAGAGCAGGTTGCATGTTTTACATTAAATATTCATTCACCTAAAAATCCAGCGACGTGTTTGTCAAGATGATAGTTACTTGGGCTCAAAAAACCACATTTTAATTCCAGTCCCCAGCAAAACTCACCCACATTTATCAAACTGAGGATCCAAGGACATTAATGAAGATTTTACTTCAGTTTGGTTCCCTGGTGCCAGATTCTGTTCTCCCGTTTCATAGTTGCACCATTTCAAAAATTGCCTTTTACAGGTTCCACCGCAGCCCATAAAAGGGGGGAGGGAAAAAGAAACAAAGGGGAAAGCAACATTTCCTCCTCCTGCCTGTTAAAAACCTGCCTGAGACCCAGAGAGTGCTTTGATTTCACACAATCACAGGATGCTTTGGGTTGGAAGGGACCTTAAAACTCACCCAGTGCCACCCCCTGCCATGGGCAGGGACACCTCCCACTGTCCCAGGTGGTTCCAAGTGCCATCCAAAGTGGCCTTGGGCACTTCTGACCCCCCTCACACGGAATAATTTCTCCCCAATATCCCACCTGACCCTCCTCGGTGTCAGTTTGAAGCCATTCGCTCCCTTGCGAAAAGCCCCTGTCCAAGCAAATCCATGAAATTTTTCCCCTAAATCCCCGAGAATTCCAGTTTTCGAGCAGAATTGCACTCCTTGTTCTGAATTAAAGCCGGCGAGTCGGTTAAATGAAGTTAAAGATTAGCAATGTTGCCATCATGTGGCTGCTCGCAGCAAAGGCTCAGGCGTGACCCTGAATTTATTAAAAGCAGATTTGTTAAAAGCAGATTGCACCCGGGTTCTGCTGTCAAAACCCGAGTGACAGCGAAGTTGTTAGTGTTTGTAGGATATAATTAGCCCTTGGTTACAGTAATTATTTATACAGCAAGAATGTGAGTGCAAGAAATGAGGTTACACCCCCTCCTTTCCACTGTGAATCTTGTCCTCAGGGGTTTACAGGTTGGGTTAAAAACTCCAAAATTTATCTTGAAGTGGAAATATCAAAGTAAAAAAATCACCTTTTAGTGTAGAAAATAAGAAGGAATTAAAAAGGATGAGAAGTCAACTTAATGACCTTCATATGGTGGAATTTTAATGTTCCAACTCCTCTCATGGCTGAGAAATCACAGTAATAATTAGTGATTTTCAGTGGTTTTGTTATATTTTCTCTCTCCCCTCCCCTCCAATCCCTCCTCTGTCTTCTTCTCCTCAAGCTCTTCTACACTGACAAAATAAACATTAATGGAAAGGAATTCCCACAGGTCACATTAGACAACTTGTTAGTTAGAAAAATAAAATTCTTTGTCTTGTATCTACCAAAAATGAGGACGAATTCTGCCACCTGATAAGAAACCTCAGGGATAATTAATAAGGAATTCTGCCACCTGATAAGAAACCTCAGGGATAATTAATAAGGAATTCTGCCACCTAATAAGAAACCTCAGTTCCTGGCAGGGAATAATATAAATAATATAAAGATACAGTAATATAAGCACATTTTTGTGGGAAAAAGAAGCTTTTTTATTCACTTTTCCTGCCTAAACGGGAGAAGTTTCTATTGAGATGAACCCCTGACGTTATTTATCATTTCAATTTATCATCGTGGTGCCTCAGACTCACATCGTGGAGGGGGAAGAGCCCACAGAGGAATGTTTTCCAGACAGACACAAAATCTGCGAACCTTTTGAATTATTCATGCTCCAAAGAGGCAAAAGCCTCTCGGGTTGCAGGTCCAGAGGCCTCAGGGTCGGGGCTTTCAGGGATTTCCAACTGAGGGAAGGAGCAGCAGGATTCTCTTGGCTGCAGGAGGTGCCAGGCTGGATGGGCACGGAAAGGGAAAAGTGAAAAATGTTCCCAGTTTGCACATTCCAGCTCCTCTGCTGGGGTTTGAGCAGCTGATTTAAGGAAAATGAGCTGGAGGGCTCAAGGTAATTACTTGCAAGCAGAAAAAAAAGTTTGTTTTTGGCCCAAGAGCCAAGGAAAGAGGCACAGCAGTGTCCCCTGCCCCGTCAGATGCCAAGAGAGAGAGAGAACCACCCAGATTTGTCACCCATCTTTAACCCCTTGTCTCATGCATATGCAAATCACTCCATGAATATTCATCCCTTCAATGTCATGGACATGCTCTTTGCCATGAGTCCTTCAACCAATCAGCTCCAATGTTGCTGCTTCTTTTCTCCTTGTTGCGGCCAACACTCACTTTTGTTCACCCTCAAGGACTGCAGGACAGGGTTTGTCACCCTTAATATTCAACCTTAACTCTCAGGCCTCTTGAATGATCCTGAAATCTACTCATCCTTCTAAAATTCACCAAAAATTCACTAATTCACTAAAATCCTTAAACCTCCAAGCCTCTCCCTAACTCCCTCAAATTTGTCATTTTCTGAATCCCCAGATCACAGGGAGCAAATATTATTGGCAGATCTCCTGGGGGGAAGTGGGAGGAAGGTCCACAGCCCGAAGGAATGGCAGCGTCCCCCAAATGCCACGTCTGAGGAGGAGCAGAGCTGCTGTGTGGGGCTCTGGGCTGGGAGAAGGAGAATCAGCACCAAATGTGGGGGTTTTGCCTCAGTTTATTGGCAGAGAAAGTGAGAGATCCTCCAGGCAGGGGGGGGGAAACACCTGGTGAATCCCAGACTGGTTTGGGATGGGAGGGACCTTAAACATCACCCATGGGCAGGACAACTTCCACTGTCCCAGGTGGCTCCAGCCTGGCCTGGGACATTCCAGGGGCAGCCACAGCTTCTCTGGGAATTCTATCCCAGCCCCTCCCCACCCTCCCAGCCAACAATTCCTTCCCAATATCCCCTCTAACCCTGATTTCCATCACTTTAAAGCCATTCCCTTTCTCCTGTCACCCCAGGCCCTTTGAAAGTCTATCCACATTTCTCCAGGTGACAGAAACCAAAACCAATCCCGATTTTGGGTGTAAATCTGGAGCAGAGGCGAGTTCCTGTTGGGTTCGCCTTGTTTTGGGTGACACTGTCACCTGCTGGCAGGAGACCGTGACACGGTTTTGTGGCGGCAAGAGAAGAACTTCCCCATCCCAGAAGGAAGAAATAAATCCAGGTAAAACCCAAGCTGGAAAACAAGGTGCTCTCAGGTAAGAGGGATCATCAGTTCAGTGGCTCCTGGCAGGATTTGAAGATGGGATTTCCACGTGTTTTTGTTGAGGAGCAAAAGACCCTCATTATTTTAATTAGCAGTAACTCAATCATGGAAAAATCCTGTCAGTGAGGGAGAGTTTGCACTGTGTGGGCTGGAGATGATCCACTGGATTCCCTGTTCCTTACCTCTTCCAAGACTTACCCAACAGAAATGATGCTGAAGACATTCCTGGGAAGTCTGAGGCTCCATTTCAGGGGGATCCTTTTGCATCTCCCAGCAGAGACATGGATTAACTCCCCTCACTCAATTACAAAATATAATTCCTGAGAAATCAAACCCTGTCTGCTCAGAAAATGGACACTTATGTTATAGATCTATTATAGATCTATTTATAGATCCCTCTACAAATCCTTGTGAGGAAAAACCAGTTGGAAATGTGGCTTTGCTTGGGAATTAATTAATTCTTTATATTCCTCACTAGGAGAAAAGCCAGGTTTGAGTCAGTCTAATGTTTCCTTCCTGGGAAATTTGTATTTCTGGAATTATTTCCTGAAGTGTTGCTCCACTTCCTTAGAAACTGTCAGAAAACGAACACTGATTAATGACACCACTAAATCCATGGGCTAATTAAAAGCCAAAGAGGTTTAATATGAACACACACATACACTGCATTGTGTTTGATTGGCCAAGGGAGTTAAATCTGGGGGGAAAAAAGGGGAATTTTTAGATGAATACACACAGGCAAATCTCAGGTCTGTGGTTTCCTTTCTAAATACAAAAACTAAACAATTCAGAACTTCCTTCCACCGTTTAATTTTTGTAACAGCTCTTCAGGGGGGGGTTCTTCCTTTTGCTCCCTGGTTTCTTGCAGTTCAAACTCTGCATTTCTGTTCCAACCATCTCAGCCCTGATCTCTCTGCTGCCCTCAGAGCATTATTTTTACACTGGAAGACACAATTCTTTGTAAATACAAATTTTGGGGCTCTGATGGAGACCTGTGGGTCACTGGAGGGGTTTGGAACACCCACATTCCCTCAGGCTGTGGCATTTCTTCAGGAATGATGTCCTCAAGAAGCAGAAACACACTGAGAAATCACTTCCCAACCATTCCCTCTTCTGCAAAACCACATTCCTGAGCCCTGGGTCTTCTCCTGGCAGTTTCTTCACAAGTGCCCCATCAAATGAGAGGAGGGAATTCCAACCAGGAATTGAGGATTTAAATGCCCCCAGGAATGGCTGAACTGCCTTCAGGCTGTGGGGAGTGTGCTAAAATCCCCTTATTTGTTTGAGTCACAGCTGGTTGGATCCTCAGCAGATGTGGGAGGAGACATTTCCTCAGTTCTGGCACGTTTTGGGGCTGGGGGGTTTGGAATCCCCTCCTCAGATGGCAGTGGTGGCCTCCCTGAAACAAGGAGACAGCAAAGTTATTGCAGAGAAATAAATAAATTCAGATTAAAGAATTCAATTCAATGGTTTGAGAGAGCCCAGCATCTGACACAAGGATGTGCTGGAAGTACAGGAGTCCTCCAAACCCACGTGCAGGAGCTGGAGAATCAATAAATAAATAAATTCACCCAGAAGAATTTATTCCTGGTTTAACTGCTGCAAAACCTGCAGGGACAAAGTCACAACCATCTGCCCCAGAGCCACCCCCAGTGAGAACACATTTCATGTTGTCAAAAGCACCTTTCATCACATCAGGACGAGGAAAAGGCTTTTTAATTTGCAAAGAGGTTTAGGTTGTTTGGTTTTTTTTTAAATGGAAGAAACTGAGTGGCAAAAGACTTGGTTGGATATTAACGGCCCCAAAAACTTACCGTGGTCCTGTTCTGAGGAGGGAGGAAGAGGAGTTGTGTCTGTGTGTGCAGAGCTTGGTGCGTCTGGCTTCAAAGAAATCAGATTTATTCTCCTTTAAAAGAGCAGGAAACAGTTCAATGGCTTTGCAGACATCATTTCCATTAATATTTTAGTTAAAGGTTTAATTAATACAGAATCAGTTCATTGCAAAGGTAGTTTAGATGTATTTTACTGTACATTTTTCCAACTCCCTCCCATGGGCAGGGACACCTCCCACTGTCCCAGGGGGCTCCAGCCTGGCCTTGGACACTTCCAGGGATCCAGGGGCAGCCACAGCTTCTCTGGGAAACCTGAGCAGACATTTTGACCCACAACTACAACAAAAAATTCCCATGTCAAGGCCACCAAACCCCAGAGCTGGGAATTTATGGCTAAAGCTCAAGTTTTAAATGGAGCTTGGCTTGGCCTCTCCCCTTCACGACAGGAATCTCACCTTGGAGTCTTGAAACAGGACTGTAAAGTGTTGAGGGCAACCCTCCTGGGCTGGTTTTTGCTCTGGCTGCCTGGCTGGCTGGTTTTCCTCTCCTCTGAGGATGAGGCTGGAATGGTTTTGATGCCAGCAGGTGTGGAAGGTGAGTCCCTGCCAGCAGTGGGTGTTTGGCGTTGGAGGGTGGCAGCGCTGGGGTCTGTGATCCTGCTGGGAGGGGTCCCCTCTGCCAGCCTGGAGCCTGGCGAGATGCTTTTGTGGGACTGGTTCTTCTTCACCTTCTTCTCTGCTGCACCACAAGTCCTGACATTGATCTGTGGCTTCTCCTTCAGGGGCATTCCCAGCTCATCCTCCTCAAAGGTGACGAAGGAACAATATCCATCCGTGGAAGAAATGGCCAGGAAGGACCCGTCACTGGACCTGGGGGGGGATTTATTGTTTCAGTTTTTTGCTTCAAGCCTCACCCCCTTTTTTTTTTAACACATGTTGGAGCTGTGTTTTCCTCCTCCCTTTCTCCAACCCACGTGTGCATTTAAGCAGAGGGAGAAATCCTGATTTGGTTCAGTTTTCAGCTCCAGCTCTGGTTTCACAGTATCACAGGATAGAAAAGGCTGGAAAGGACCTTGAAGATCATCCAGTCCAACCTGTTTCCCACGTTAAATTAAAAGTGGGGAGCCACAAAAATCACTTTGTGCCACACACAAAGAACCACCGAGAAAAGATGTGCAGCCAGAGCAGGTTTTGACCAGAATACAAAAATCTGAACCCCGATGGGTTTCCAAAACCTCCAAACTCTTTAATTATTCCCAGTTACACTGCCTGGACAAGGAGGACTTTTCATGGACAAGAATCAGATTCATTTTCATCACATTTTCCATCTGTTTGATCCCAGGGAGTTTAACTTAGACACGGACAAAGGCCATTCCCCCCCGCCCCCATCACACCAAATATTAAGAATAAAACAATGACCTACCAGGAAATGTCACTCAGGGTGTGATAATGGATGTTGGAAACGTAACCAAAGGGGAAGGACTGCTGGGTGTCATAGAACAGCACAGAATCCTCGGAGGCAACAGCAAACACCAGTCGATAGGGGAGGTTAAAAAGAGCAGATTTTTGACTGGTTTCATCTGGAAAGCAAAGGAATGAACACATTCTGCAGATGAAATGAAGATCACATTATTCATCAGTATTAAGACAGTGCTTGTATAAGGTGTAAAATTTAATGCCAAGTGCTGATGTTTCTCCTGCCTGAAGTTCGCCCTCTGCTGTCACCGTGGGAGAGAAATTAGAAACTTTCTCCCTCCGGATTGTTGTTGTTTTGTCTGTCATATATTTTCCAGGTTTTTTTAAGATATTTATATGAACTTTAGTATTAAAGTCTCCCTTTAGAGGAGCTGCAGAGGCCAAGTGCAGACACCATTACAATGGATCTAAGGCTCAGCAGGGAATCTTTAAATCCTCCAAGGAATGCCACAAACTGACCCTTTAAAGAGCTGAGGGTGTGCAACTTCACACCATCCTTTCTCCTCCTCAAATTCTGGCCAGAAACACCAGCAATGCCTCAGGTTTGGCCTCCTTGAATAATCATCAGGGGCTGTTGCAAAGTACCCCAACACTCTGGTGCTTCTCTGGTGCATAAAACAGTCACCAGCCACGGTGCCCTTTTCCCAGAGCTGCTGTAAATTCACACTCCCTGAAGGAATCACTGCACCTTTCTGGAATGTTCCCCTCAGCTCGAAGTACACGGGGCAGCAGCGAACGGCCAGAGTTCCCTTCCCTGGGCACGGCAGGTGACCCACAGGCCTTGAGAAAAACAAATAAAATAAAATAAATCAGGATTTCAGAACACAAAGGTTCACTTTGCGCTGATTTTTTTCTTTAAACTCTTTACCTTTTAAGATTGTTTCTGGAGAAAACATAGGTGGTGTTTGTGACGTTTTCTCCGGATTCCACGCAGCCAGCTGCAAACAGAAAGGTCCCAAATTTACCAGCAAGGCCCTGAGCACACATTTCATGTCCACAAACATCCTACCCCTTCAGGAATTAAGTTTGTCAGTTGGATCAGAGCTGGGCAATCCCAACACAGCTTAAAAAGGCATCCCAAATATTTATTTACGGCTGGTTTTGTTTCCCTCGTAGAATAATCCCCCTCAAAGCTTCTTTTTGCTGTTGCCAGACACCTATAAAAGCAGTGATTATGCTGATTCCCTCCCTCAAGTGTTGTTTTTATTGTGATTGCAGAAAAAAAATCACTTAGTGTCCTTTGTTTCTATTTCAACGTGATTGTGGGGTTGCAATTTAAGTGTTTTAGTTCAGGAAAATTTCATAAATATCATTTTTACTCCAGGAGGAAGTTATGGAGTGTTAATGGAAGGGTATTGGGGAGTCTCTGCTTTCTTCTAGAGGGAGAATGAGGATTGGGATAAATCAGCGTGGAAGAGAGACATGGAGGGGCTGGAAGGGGCTGAGGGAGCTGGGGGGGCTCAGCCTGGAGAAAAGGAGGCTCAGGGGGCACCTGGAATTCTCTCCATTCTCTGGGGGGGTCGGGCTCTGCTCCCAGGGAAGTAGGGACAGGAGGAGAGGGAAGGGCCTCAGGCTGTGCCAGGGGAGGCTCAGGTTGGAGCTGAGGAGGAATTTGTCCCTGGAAAGGGTGGGGAGGCCTTGGCAGGGGCTGCCCAGGGAGGGTTGGAGTGCCCATCCCTGCAGGTGCCCAAGGCAGGACTGGCCGTGGCACTCAGGGCCAAGGTGGGGATGGGGCACAGCTTGGATTCAATCCCGGAGCTCTTTCCCAACCTCAGGGATGCTGTGGCACAACCCAAGTTCCAGGGCACGTTGTCACACCTGGGGTGAGCAAATAGGAGCCATCAGGAGTGAAGCTGAGCCTGCGGAAAAACGACTTCATGCTGTCGTCGTGGAACATCCGAAAGCTCCTCGCCTGCAACAGGGGAAAAAAACCAACAGGATTGTGGGCAGTGCCAGGAACGTGCCAGCTGGAATTCAACGAGAGGAAACACCCCACTTGTCCAATGGAACAGGATGGAACTCTTGAAAATAAAATCTTTCCAAATCCACGGCTCCTCCAAAGTCCCTTTGTGCAGAGCTGTGAATTCCTGACAGCCAAGGAAAACAGGCCTTGGTCCCCCTTCAGCTGCTCAGCCAAACACCCCCAGAGCAGGAGTCAAAAAGTGGTAATAACCTGGAGAGTAACATTATTTCACAGTCACTGGAAAGGCCTGGTCCTCAGGCACTTACTTTTATCTCCAGTATTAGAGGTTGAAAGAGAACTTCTCTAATGGCAAAGTGCCTGAGCTCAGGCTGGTTCTTCAGTCTCTATAAAACTGTGACAAATGCTCTCCTCAAAAAAAGGAAAGGACTGAATAGAAGGAATTAAGACTGTTAGAGCCAGCTTGGAGGTGTTATTTTACTGTCACTTAAAACTTTGGGGGGAGGAAAAAACCCTCTTTGTTTTCCCTCTTAGGGATAGAATTAGGGAAAATTTAGGAAATTCTCTCTAAGTTTTTCTTAAAAATGAATTACCCTATTGAAAATTTAAAATATATTGCTCTGTCATATCCATTAACAAACTTACAGCTACTGACAGATATATCTGAAGGTTTTCCTGTTAAGAATTCACCATATACAGTATTTTTCCACGCTGTTTTAAATATTTACAAGCCAAGGCACCGTGTTACTGCTTTGACCGATTTAACTTCCAGGAAATTTTGGGGATGTGGTTTGGGGGTGATTTTATGGTGGTGATGGTGGGACAGGATGATCCTGAGGGTCTCTTCCACCTTGTTCTGTGACATGTGAATTATTTGAAGGGGAAAACATTTGCCCCTTTGGTTTCACAGAACAGAAAACTCACGTCAAATGCCCCCCCCCCAGCACCACGAGCAGCAGAACAAGGTACCTCTCCTTCAGCTCCTGATCCTGATGGCATCTTGGTGACATTGAAGGCCACCCTCTTGGTCTGTGTGTTGTACACCCGCAGGACCCTGTGGGGGAGAGCACAGTCAGTGCCACAGAAACACAAAACCACCGCTCTGGGCTGGCAGGGACCTGAAACAGCTCATCCCACCCCTGCCATGGGCAGGGACACCTCCACTGTCCCAGGGGGCTCCAGCCTGGCCTTGGACACTTCCAGGGATCCAGGGGCAGCCACAGCTTCTCTGGGAAACCTGTGCCAGGGCCTGCCCACCCTCCCAGCCAGGAATTCCTTCCCAATATCCCACCCCTTCCTGCCCTCTGTCACTTTGAAGCCATTCCCTGTGTCCTGTCCCTCCATCCCTTGTCCCCAGTCTCTCTCCATCTCTCCTGGGGCTCCTTCAGCTCCTGGAAGGCCACACTGAGGTCACCCCAAAGCTTCTCCTCTCCAGGCTGAACATTCCCAGCTCTCCCAGCCTTTCCTCCCAGCAGAGCTGCTCCATCCCTCTGCTCATCCTGGGGGCCGGGAACACCTTCCTTTCACCCCCAGGTTTCACAAAATGTCCCAGGACCTCCCTTCTCATTCAGTACACTCCCAATTATAAATTCAGACCACCAAATAACCATTAATTAAAATTCTCCTCATGAGACACCACCTGGGGGGCGACCATTTTTTGATGATTAAATAACCAGTGAAACCCTGATAATTATTTGATGACTCCAAACTGGTGAAGTGGCAGCATGGATTCCTGGAGGAGTGATGTCAGCAGACAGGGAATTGCCAGGCTGTGCTCCTGCAGAGTGGGAACTCACCTTAAAAACAATCAGCTCCATCTCCACGAATTACAGAATCATGGAATGGTTTGGGGTTTAAGGGACCTCAAAGATCCTCTTGTTCCAACCC
This sequence comes from Pitta sordida, assembly GCA_013390025.1. NCBI lineage: Eukaryota > Metazoa > Chordata > Aves > Passeriformes > Pittidae > Pitta > Pitta sordida. Next base: position 643,806 of record WEKX01021467.1, read on the forward strand.
CCTGCCACGGGCAGGGACACCTGTCACTCTCCCAGGCGGCTCCAGCCTGGCCTTGGACACTCCTTTGGAATAAATGAAACCTGGAGCATCTCTCTGTCCAGAATGTTGGAATTCCCCTGACTTCACCTCACTAGAACAGGGGCAGCCTAAGCAAACCCAAGTGCTGTTTATATCTTTTTATTATTAATTTATTAGCTCATTAACATGCAGCCCTCTGTTATGATGTATCTGGTACCCACGAACAACCAACAACATGAAAACTCATTTCCTTCCTCTTAATTCTTCCTCAAGGTGAAACACAGACCAAGAGCTCACCTGTCACAGCTCAGGGTGGCGATGTACTGGCCCAGAGGATCCCAGGTCACTCCTTGCACGTAACTCTTGTGCTCATTGAATATTGAAACCTTCTGTCCTGAAAATACACACAGATTTCAGATCCTAAATTCAAATGTTTCTGCACTTCAGAAATAAAATGAGACCAAAAAAAAAGGCTTCACAATGTAGAGAAATAATTAGTTTTTAAGTGACAATTTAAGGTTTGCTCTCTACAAAATAAGCCAGAAAAGCCTGAAGGTCTAAGAAATGCCTGAAGCCGCTGATGTTGCAGAGGTGAATGAATGGGCAGGGACACCTCCCACTGTCCCAGGGGGCTCCAGCCTGGCCTGAGACACTTCCAGGGATCCAGGGGCAGCCACAGCTTCTCTGGGAATTCTATCCCAGCCCCTCCCCACCCTTCCAGCCAACAATTCCTTCCCAATCTCCCACCTAACCCTCCCCTCTGCCACTCTGAAGCCATTCCCCCTTGTCCTGTCACTCCAGGCACTTCCACCAAGTGTGGAGATTCTTGGGATAACCATTTACCTTTATTGACATCCCACATGATGGCTGTGTTATCTACAGAAGCAGATGCCATGTAGTTTCCATCTGAGGTCCAGCAAATATCATAGACATCTTCCAAGTGACCTCTAGAAGCCAGAAGAGAGCAATTATTAATTGGATAATTACAAAGCACAAAGAACCTGCACTGAATTTCTACAGGCACTAAAGACTGCATCACATGATAAAAGCCACTGTGGCTCCAAAAAACACTGAAGACAAAAGCAAACCCATAAAATAATCAAAGCACCTCAAGGTTTTCACCACTGCCCAGTTCTCCTTGTTGAGCTGAGCTTCATCTTCATCCTGAAACACCAACGGCTCCAGCTCTTTGCTGTCGTTCAGCTTCCACAGTAAAATAACAGCATCTGCAGGAAGAAGCAGCTGAAGTTTCTTTCTTTCTTTCTTTCCTTCCCACTCCCAGTTTTTGCCCACACATTTCACTCAGTGCCGCACCCCAGGGTGGTCTCACCGTCTCCTCCCGACGCCAGGATCTCCCCGCTCGGGGAGAAGCGCACGACGTTCACGGCCTTGGTGTGACGGGCCAGGTTGGACAGGAACTCCACGATGGCTTTGCCATCTGGACCTTTCTCCACTTTCCAGATCTGGTTACAAAAGGGTCACAGGTTTTAAGGAAAAGGTAAAATATCACGGAGTCAGGAAGGTTGGAAGAGACCTTCAGGATCATCCAGTGCCAAACCAGAGTCACCCCTAACCCATGTCCCCAAGGGCCACATCCAGACACCTCTGGGACCCTCCCAGACACTGCCACTCCCCCACCTCCCTGGGACACTGATTCCAATCCCTGACCACTCCTGCAGGGAAAAATTGTTCCTCGTCTCCAACCTGACCCTGCCCTGGGGCAGTTCCAGGCCATTCCCTCTCCTCCTTTCCCTTGGGCCATGGGAGCAGAGCCCGACCCCCCCTCACTGCTCCCTCCTGTCAGGGAGTTGTGGAGAGCAATGAGGTGCCCCCTGAGCCTCCTCTGCTCCAGACAAACCCCCCCAGCTCCCTCAGCTGCTCCTCACAGCACAGGTTTTCCAGACCCTCCCCCAGCTCTGCTCCCTTCCCTGGGCACACTCCAGCCCCTCAGTGTCTTCTTTGGACAGAGCCACTTCCAGCTGACCAAGGCTGAGCCCATCAAAGACGCTGGTGCTGCCTCTGGGGTAACATGCAAGAAAAGGTAAAACCCACTGCACAGCAGCTGTGAGAGAGGGGTGAGAAAAACGGGAAAGAGCCCTGCAGACCCCAAGATCAGCGGAGGAGGCGGAGGATGTTCCCTGACATTTCCCTACAGCCTGGTGGTGCTGCCCATGGAGAGGGAGCAGCTCTGAAGAATTGCAGCCCATGGGAAGGACTCAGGTTGGAGAAGTCCCTGAAAGACTCTGGGAGACCCCTGGGAGGGACCCCATGGAGCAGGGGAAGAGTGTGAGGAGTCCTTTCCCTGAGCAGGAAGGAGCAGCAAGTCTGTGCCCTGCATTATCACTGGTCCAGAATAAATGCAGGTCATTTTCCATAAATAACAGCTGAACACTCAGCAGCAGAACTCGAGGGGAACAGTCCTTCTGATGATGAGACAGGCTGGGAGAGCTGGGGGTGCTCAGCCAGCAGAGGAAAAGGCTCCAGGGACACCTTAGAGCTCTTTCCAGTGCCCAAAGAGGGTTATGGAAAGGAGGAAGAGGGGCAGACAGTGACAGGACAAGGGCCCATGGTTTTAAACTGAAGGAAGGCACATTTAGATGGGACATTAGGAAGAAATTCCTCCCTGTGAGGGTGGGGAGGGGCTGGGATAGAATTCCTAGAGAAGCTGTGGCTGCCCCTGGAAGTGGATCCCTGGAAGTGTCCAAGGCCAGGCTGGAGCCACCTGGGACAGTGGCAGGTGTCCCTGCCCACAGCAAGGGGCGGAACGAGATCACAGAATTACGATGATAATTCCACATTCTGCACACACCAAAAACCCGAACCCAACACTCCGGGCTCACCCTCACGGCCGTGTCCACCCCCGCCGAGGCCAAGCGATTGATCTTCCCATCCGCGCCGTGCTGGAAGTCCAAGCTGTAAACGGGCTCCTTGTTGTGCCACACGATCTCGCAGGTGATGACCTTCATGTCCGCGGGAGGAAACAGAGCGAAGAGCACCCGGATCCTCGTTCCTCAGGGCTCACGGCCATCCAACCCCGCGCAGATCACACGGGCACCGCTGAGAGACCCTGGGGTTTCACCGCGGGCACTGACAGGATGCTCTGAGGAAGTTACGATTTATTACGACAACAGCTCCTCTTTCGGGACTGCAAGTGAAGGGGACAAAGCCCTGTGTATCGGTACATCCCCCACAGGTAAAAAAAAACCCTGTGGAAGAAACCCCCTCCATGCCACCCCCGGGGATAACACCCCAGTTTGNCAGGGGTTTCCGACAGTTAAAAAAAATCAGCAAAACCGGCAAAATAACGCAAAAAGTGAAGCAGCCCCGTGCTCAAGCCTCGTCCAAAAGAATGATTTTTATTGTATTGGACAGGCATGGCTGTGCTCGGCCAGTCTAAGTGGAGAAAACAACCAAGGGCGACCTGTCCTGGTACTCCTCGGTTCAAAGGCAAACCTTTCCCTTTGAGGGGAGGAGAAGTCACTTTTTATTTCAAATGAAATGGAATTATTTTGTATTGTTCAGCTATATCATGTCAAATGTTTCCTCAGCAAACATATTCTTATTACGACCCTGAGTTGTTGTTTTTTTAAAGCAGTTTTAACCGATACAATGTATAAGCCTTGACTTTGCAGGGAATCAGACCCTGCCATTCACTGCAGGGAGTTTCCCTCCCTGGTCCGGCTATTCCATCAATCCATGAGCATTTATGCTGCCAACACCTGCCTTGCTCCTGAGATGGATCAGGCACAGATGAGCCCAATTGGAAAAAACGGCATCTTTTATGAACACGTTGTGATGATCAAAGGGGAAGGGAGCAGCTGAGATTCCTAAATACTCATGGTTGGCAGAAACGACAAAAAACCAGAAAAACCTCCCCCCAAAAAGAAATGTTTATTTCTATTTTTTTGTTATATTCCTCTTCTATTTCTATTACCCTTATATAGAGGGGCAGCAGCCTCTGGCTTGGAGTCTGTGGGACTCAGCGGGGCAGGAGCTCCACTGGGCAGCTCATGGGATGACTCTCCTGCCACCTCTGTGCCCACGATGCTTTGGGAGAGTTCTTGCATGTTGGACTCTTCCCCATGTTGGCTCTTGCTGTCCATCATCCGTCTGCTCTCCGTCTTCCTCGACCCCATAATTGTTGGGGAAATTGGCTTCCAGCCACTCCAGCACCTTCTGGTGCCTTTCCATTTCCTCCAGTTTCGTCTGGTGGCTGGAGCTGCACTGGGCTCAGCGCATCCCACCGAGCAGGACCCTGCTCTGCAGCTCCCATGGGTGTTCCATGNCCGCTCTGTTCCCTCCCCGGGATCACAACCCCCGACAGAACCAAAACACCGGGCGGGCGCGGGAGGGGCAGAGGGGGCCCCTAAGCCCCGGGGAACCCGAAACCCGCTCCCCTCAGAGGCGGGAGCCCCCAGACCCGCTCCCCTGGGCCTTGTGGAACCCCCAGACCCGCTCCACACCGCCGGGATCCGCTCCCGGGTCTCTCCCGCCCTCACCTGCCGCGGGCCCNTTTATTTCTATTTTTTTGTTATATTCCTCTTCTATTTCTATTACCCTTATATAGAGGGGCAGCAGCCTCTGGCTTGGAGTCTGTGGGACTCAGCGGGGCAGGAGCTCCACTGGGCAGCTCATGGGATGACTCTCCTGCCACCTCTGTGCCCACGATGCTTTGGGAGAGTTCTTGCATGTTGGACTCTTCCCCATGTTGGCTCTTGCTGTCCATCATCCGTCTGCTCTCCGTCTTCCTCGACCCCGTAATTGTTGGGGAAATTTGCTTCCAGCCACTCCAGCACCTTTGGTGCCTTTCCATTTCCTCCAGTGTCGTCTGGTGGCTGGAGCTGCATTGGGCTCAGCGCATCCCACCGAGCAGGACCCTGCTCTGCAGCTCCCATGGGTGTTCCATGTGGGACTGAGTGGCCAGATCCTTCCCAGATCACAGGGGCTCTGGGCCGGATTTTATTTCTCAATAAACGTGTCTGTGTGAGAGAGAGGAACACAGAGGAATAGAACGGGTATTTCAATATATATGTACACAGAATTAACAAGTTTGGAGAAGACCGTAGAGATCGTCTAGTCCAACCAATTGCCTGACTTATCAACCTACCCATCATCTACTAATCATCTAATAATNTAAACATGACAATGGAAATATGTCAATCTTTTATTCTAGACAAATGGCCCAAAGCAGCCCGAGCTTGGCCATCCTGGGAGCAAATGTCCCTGCCAACCCGTGCCCTGTGGCTCCCTCGGGCACCGCGCAGGCTCCGGAGCAGCCGCCACGTGCGGGCCCGGCCTGGCGCTGGAGCGGGGACTAATCCTGCGGCTGTCCCGCCCCGCAGGGCCAGCGGAACAGCCCGCGCAGGGCCCGGAGCGCCCGCCTGAAGCGGGACAGACGTCTCCTGGGGGAACCCTGCTGCTGCTGAGGTCCTGGGCTTCCAGCTGGGGAGGCGACGGGCTACGGGTGCAGCAGGGGCTGTGTGGGGCAGGGACCGGGCTCTGTGTCCCTGCAGCTGCCACCTGCTCCCCAGGGCTTGGAGAATCTGCCCCTTGGGTCTCCTCAGGAGCGGGAGGCATCTGGGGCTCCTCCTCCTCCTCAGCAGCTCCGGCCAGAGCAGCAGCCTCTGGCTCAGAGTCTGTGGAACTCAGCGGGGCAGGAGCTGCCCTGGGCAGGTCATGGGCTGCCTCTCTTGCCACCTCTGTGCCCACGCTCCTGGGGGAGCTGGACCGCTCCTGGAGACAAGTCTGGAGGTCTTCCTCCTCTATTGGGGACAAGGGTTTTTCCCAGTGGGAAAGGTTTCTCTCCATCAAATCCTCTTCCCTTTGGGGCAGCTCCTGGGCCTTGTAGTCTTCTTCCCCTTGAGAGAATTTTTCGTATCTCTCAACATCCACCTCCCACTCAGATCCCTCTGAGCCTGACCCCTGTTCTTCCCACTGAGACAATTCTTGACATCCCTCAACCTCTTCCTCCCATTCAGAGGTGTCCGAGATTGTCATCTTTTCATCGCCTTGAGAAAACTCTTCACATCTCTGAACCTCTTCCTCCCATTTGGAGACATCTGAGTCCGTCACCTGTTCTCCCCACTGAGAGAATTGTTCATATCTCTCAACCTTTTCCTCCCATTCTGAGATGTCTGGGGTTGTCAGCTGTTCTTCCCCTTGAGAGAATTCTTCATATCTCTCAACCTCTACCTCCCATTTGGATACCTCTGACCCTGCCACCTTTTCTTCCCACTGAGAGAATACTTTGTGTCTCTTACCATCTCCTTCCAACTGCTGCAGCTCCTGCACTGTCACATTTTCTGCCCACTTGCTGTGTCCCATCCTGCCCTTGGGTTATTCCTTGGACTCCCATTTCTCCTTCCCACTTCTTGCAGTGGCACATCTTCTTCCACTCTGCCCACATATCCCCATTGGGAATGCTCTTGATCCAGGCCATAGCTCCAGCCTCCGCACCCCTCGACAAAGGCCCAGCCCTGACTCTCTGAGAGTGGTGGGACTGCCCAAACCACTGCCCCTTCCCAGTGCCCACTGGGCCTGCAGCCAGTGGGCAAGGGGATGGGGGCCTGGGAGTTGGGCATCCTCTTGTCTGCATCCATCTCTGTCGTCCTCTCTGCAAAGGGATCCCAGGAACTGCAGGGGGGGCTCTGGGATGTGACAAGGGGCTCTGGGCCGGATTTTACTTCTCATTAAATGTGTGTGCTTGAGAGAGAGGGAGAGAGGAATAGAATGGGTATTTCAATATATATGTACACAGAATTAACAAGTTTGGAGAAGACCGCAGAGATCGTCTAGTCCAACCTATTGCCTGACTTATCGACTGACCCATCATCTAATAATCATCTAATAATCTCTATACAGTGTTATAAACATGACAATGGAAATATGTCAATCTTTTATTCTAGACAAATGGCCCAAAGCAGCCCGAGCTTGGCCACCCTGGCAGCACATGTCCCTGCCAACCCGTGCCCTGTGGCTCCCTCAGGCACCGTGCAGGCTCCGGAGCAGCCGCCACGTGCGGGCCTGGCCTGGCGCTGGAGCGGGCACTAATCCTGCGGCTCTCCCGCCCCGCAGGGCCAGCAGAACAGCCCGCGCAGAGCCCGGAGTGCCCGCCTGAAGCGGGACAGACGTCTCCTGGGGGGAGCCTGCTGCTTGCTGAGGGCCTGGGCTTCCAGCTGGGGAGGCGAGGGGCTGTGGGGGCCGCAGGAGCTGTGCGGGGCAGGGACCGGGCTCTGTGTCCCTGCAGCTGCCACCTGCTCCCCAGGGCTTGGAGAATCTGCTGCTTGGGTCTCCTCAGGAGCGGGAGGCGCCTGGGGCTCCTCCTCCTCCTCCTCCTCAGCAGCTCCGGCCGGGGCAGCAGCCTCTGGCTCAGAGTCTGTGGAACTCAGCGGGGCAGGAGCTGCTCTGGGCAGGTCATGGGCTGTCTCTCCTGCCACCTCTGTGCCCACACTGCTGGGAGACCTGGGCCCCTCCTGGAGACAAGTTTGCAGGTCCTTGTCCTCTATTGGGAACAAGGGTTTGTCCCAGGTCTTGTCACGGACTTCTCTCCACTGGGAAAGCTTTCTCTCCATCACATTGGGGAAGCTCCTGGGTCTTGTCGTCTTCTTCCTGGGCTTGCTCCTTGTCACTGCTGTCTCCCACATGGGAGAACTCTGGGTCTCTCTTGTCTTCCCATTGGTGCAGCCCAGGGACTTGCACGTCTTCTTCCCACTCAGGCCCTTCTCGATATGTCTCATGTTCCCACGGGAACAGCTCTAGGATTCCCACATCTTCCCATTGGGAAAGTTCTTGGTCTCTCCCATCTGCCCACAGGGACAGCTCTTGGTCTTCCACATCTTCTCCACATTGGGTCAGCTCTTGGTATGTCTCTTCTCCTCCCCTTAGACACAACTCTTGGTGTTCCCCATCTCTCCACCAGGAAACTTCTTGGAATGCCGCATCTTCCTCCTATCAGAACACCTCTGGCAATGTCTCATGTTTTACCCTTGGCAGAATTCTTGTTGTCCCTCACCATATTCCTCCCATTTGAGCATCACAAGGACTGTCACCTGTTCTTCCCCTTGAGAGAATTGTTCATATCTCTCAACCTCCATCTCCCATTCTGAGATGTCTAAGATCATCACCTGTTCTTCCCCTTGAGAGAATTCTTTGAATTTCTCAACCTCTACCTCCAATTCGGGAGAATGGGAGAATTCTTCCTATCTCTCAGCCTCTACCTCTGAGCCTGACACCTGTTCTTCCCACTGAGAGAACTGTTCATATCTCTCAACCTCTGTCTCCCATTCGAATATCTCTGAGACTGACCCCTGTTCTTCCCACTGAGAGAATTCTTTGTGTCTCTCACCATCTCCTTCCCACTGCTGCAGCTCCTGCACTGTCACATTTTCTGCCCACTGGCAGTGCTCTTGCTGTGTCCCATCCTGCCCTTGGGTTATTCCTTGGACTCCCATTTCGCCTTCCCACTTCTTGCAGTGGCACATCTTCTTCCACTCTGCCCACATATCCCCATTGGGAATGCTCTTGATCCAGGCCATAGCTCCAGCCTCCGCACCCCTCGACAAAGGCCCAGCCCTGACTCTCTGAGAGTGGTGGGACTGCCCAAACCACTGCCCC
>WEKX01021468.1:0-13551 GCA_013390025.1 Pitta sordida
CGGATCGCCGCTGTGGTGCGGGGCCACTTGTAATGCAGTTCAAGTCAAATAACAGCTATTTTGGGATCTATGTGCGAAGAAGTTAATAAACATTTTAATGACAAAGAAACAGGGAAGCAAAATGGATGAGGAAAGGATAAGAACAGAGGTTGTCCCTTAACCCTTTAAAAAGAATTAGAGCAAGTTTCATGCTATGTGTTTCAGTTTAAGAAAGCTTTTAGGATTGTACCTATTTCACACTTTCCTCTGGTACAACAGTGACCTTCACAATTGTAACGGGTTTTACCCTGGCTGGATGTCAGGAGTCCGAATGGTCGCTCAGTCCCGATAATAAGATGATATACAAAGGGTGGTTTGGAATAAGGCAGTTTAATATAGCGTNTTTACAGTTTATTTATTTAAAGTAGCACATCCTGAAATAAATGGAATTGTGTATCAAGGGAACAACCATCATAATTTCTTTATCCTTCAGTAAGGTCATGAATATCTAAATCTGCATTTTCAGTATGGCTTCTCAGAGAATCACAGAATATTCTAAGTTGGAAGGGACCCACAAGGATCATCGAGTCCAACTCTTAACACTGTCTCCCTGGCGGGAATCGAACCCGGGTCTCCCACACGCCAGGTGGGGACACTTACCACTGTACTAAAGTGGATAATACTACAGAATACAGAATACAGAATATTCTGAGTTGGAAGGGACCCACAAGGATCATCGAGTCCAACTCTTAACACTGTCTCCCTGGCGGGAATCAAACCCGGGTCTCCCACACACCAGGTGGGGACACTTACCACTGTACTAAAGTGGATTTTGCGGTGGCAGTTTCTTATAATTTTCTATTTTTTCACTCATATATATTTTATTGTAATTCTAATACTGAAATTTATCTTAAATAGCTGAAGTACAGAAATTAATAAGCTAGGTTTTTTCTGTATATAAAGGCTACATACACAGAAATAGGTATATCTATAATATAAATATATGATATATATTGTGCATGTTTAAAGGTCATAAGCACCATGCTGAATAGATATTGAATACTTGTTTAGCCATTTCATTCTTCTGGCCTGAAAACAGTTAATGTAGGTACATTCTCTGGTGTAAAGGCTGTTAGAATGCCCTGAATTTAAAAAAAAAAAGATCCAACCAACCCACACCCAAAAATCACAAACAAACAGAAAATAAACCCACAACAAAACCAAACATCACTAATGTCCAGCTTCAAAGTCCTTATTTATATAAATCAGGAATTTGACCTCAATTTATTATCTCAATTTACTCTGAATTTATCTGATTAACACAGTACTAAAGAAAAACATCAGTATGAAGCTTAGGCTTCCTGAAACTAAAATTTAATCTGACTTCATTTTGAATTCAGGATGAACACTGCTGTCTCCCTGCCTCTGTTCTCACCATTGACTCTGTTATTCTGCTCTGTATCATTGCTGGACTATTTCATTTTCACTGTCATTACTCTCCTCCCTTGAGAGGTGTGCCTGGGATTACCTGTGGGCAGACAATTCTCTTGAGTAGTCGATTCTACAGCAATCACTTACAGGATGGTGTGAATAAATCCTGAACAATGCCTGTGGGTCTTGGCTGAGGCACAAAGACTGAAAAAAACCCACCACAGTTGCTTTAAGAACACGGAAATGTTGTGCCAGCATTAGCACTGTTGCCATCGCCTCACGTTTAACACTGGGTTAAATAATTTTATAATTTTATAAATGAGCTGTGTAAATGCTAATGGCCATATCTCCAACAAATGTAAATGTAAAGGATTTCACTGTCTCTGCCACCGCCTTGGGAAGGTGCTTGTTCAGGTGGGACAGTGGCAGGACTTTATGATTTCTTTGAATCGTGTGTAGGTATCTGAAAACCTCTGAAGTAACTCCTTATGTTTTGCCTTTGGGCCTTAAGTGACCAGGATGTTTATACAGATATTTAATCTGAAGCATCTTTAAAATGCCACTGGCTTCACTGGGATTTCTCATTTGCTCATAATTTGGGCATGAATTTGGAACACTAAATGAAGGATTGATTGAAAAAACAACATTAAAATACTGTTCCTTTATAGAAAAAGCCCTGTAATGTTAAAATCCTGCAACTACTGTCAAGAAAACTCCCCCAAAACAAAACCAAAATCACCACAACCACCCCAACTTTAATTATGTTGCAATTCCAGTGCAAAGAAATATTCTGAAGGGATGAAGTTTACCGAATCTCCTCCATCCATGTTATTATCATTGACAAATGCATTTAACTGTAATGTTTGTAATGGATCACACAGAATCACAGAATCACAGNAGCCTTGCCCTCTAGTCCTTTCACCATCCTTGTCGCCCTTCTCTGGACCCTCTCAAGTTGGATGATATTGTTTTAAACATTTCATTCTAGATCCTTTCTCATGAAAGGGAAAACTTTAAGAAAAAGGTATCTTTTGTAACTCTCATGTGGGCCAGTGTTTTTACTCCTTTCAGTTCTCCTTCATGAAGAGAAATATTTAATATTAATAATATCTAATATACTTCCACACTATATACTGACACAGTGAGCCTGGAACAACTCCCTTGGGACTTTAGAGCTATGTTTGGTTTCTGCACATACAAATGAGTCCCACAGAAGAGGAAGGTGATTATGGAATCATAGACAGGTTTGAATTGGAAGGGACCTTAAAGATGATCCAGTTCCAAACTTCCCAATATGGGCAGGGATAGCACCCAGTAGATCAGGTTGAACCCTTGAGAAAAATCTGTGGTGAAGAGGAGAAAAGTAAGAAGCAAAAAAAAGGAGCATCTGTATTGACACATTTTGGAAGCTGCAAAATATTCTTCTGGTTTCTTGAGAAATATAGTAAAGAAGCCTCACTGAAAGACTGAGGAAAATAAGATGAATCTAATGAAGGACTTAGGAACGATCTTTGTTAGTACATGCTGTTTCTACTACTTTTATTATTTTGAAATGTCAGAAGTAAGACATGACTTCATTAGGATGTAGAAAAAATTCTGTAACAAATTTAAATGTGCTCCATTCTGTGAGGAAAATACATTCCCAGTATGGCATTCATTCTGAAAAAATTTATATAATATAGAAAAAAGGAACAGTTGCAGGTTTTGAAAACTTTTTCCAGGCTTTAGAGAGTCTATTCTTATTAAAGTTGTTAGAATGTTTTACTTTTATAGTTCAAATTTTGAGAGTTTTAAAAGAGCTGTGCAAGGAAAAGGACAGGAAATATATGAGAAAGGAAAATTATAATGGTCATACATTGTTGATATCAATGACTCTAAATATGTTTTTGGTAATGGCTAACAAACAAAACCAATGTTTTCTTGAAATTCCTGAAATTAAGTTCATTGGTCCCACCCAGACTAGGAAATCTATTTAATTTGTGGTGTCTAGAAGCAGAAATCTGGCTAATACCCTGCCTTGAAGGAAGGTTTCAATACTGATTTTGGAAAATCCAAAATCATCCTCAAATAAAACAACTGAAAGCACTACTAGGTTCACAGGAGTCACAGGTTATTCCACGTTGGAAGGGACCCACATGGATCATCTAGTCCAACCTCCAAGCGAGCACGTACCCAGGGATTAAACCCACAACCCTGGAGCCATGGGCATATAAATCTACAATTGCTGTAATTTTTGCATTGGTTTACTTATTATGAAGAGAAGCCCATCAGAGGGTTCCATGCACAGTCCAGAGCAGCTGTGTGGGTTTTGTAACAGAGTCAGCAGTGCTGACTGCTGAAGACAGGTAATACTGAAAGACGATATGGATGAGGGAATCGAGTCCATCATCAGCAAGTATGATGACGATACCAAGCTGGTGGTGAATGTCGATCTGCCAGAGGGTAGGAGGGCCCTTCAGAGGGACCTTGACAGGCTAGAGAAACAGGCAGACTCCAACAGTATGAGGTTTAACAAGACTAAGTGCCGGGTTCTTCACTTCAGACATAACAACCCCATGCATTACTATCGACTGGGGGGTGAGTGGCTGGAGAGTGGTGAACTGGAGAGGGATTTAGGAGTTCTGATTGACAGAAAACNCCTCCAGCATTGTGGGTTCGATCCCTGGGTGGGCGTTCCCTTGGGAGTTGAATTAGACAATCCTTGTGGGTCCCTTCTGACTCAGAATACCCTGTGAACCTGTGAACTGTATATTTCTGGAGCTCTGCAAGAACTAAATTTAATTCACAGGAAAACAAACAGAAGAAAAGCACTCACCCAGCTACTTTCACAAGTGAGACAATGAGGACGACTTTATGTTAAGTTGAATATATAAAAAATTTGATTTTTAGGTAATTATCTGAACTCTACTAAGTTTCATGTGTCAGTTGCAAGGCTTTCAAACAACCTCCTTTCTGCCACTAATATGTAAAATGTAGCTTTTCCTGACCAGGTTCTTGTTAAGTAAATGGTGAATATTCTCATTTATGGTGCTCCATCTTTTAAAATTAGGTTTAATTAAATGTTTGTGTTTACATTTAGAATGGCATGGGTTGGAAGGGACCTTAAGGATCATCTCATTCCAACCTCTCTGCCATTGCCTGGGATTCCTTTCACTAGACCTGGTTGGTCAGAGTCCCATCTAACCCAACCTTCCAGGGATGAGTCACCCACAACCTTTCAGGGCAATCAGTCCAGTGTCTCACCACCCTCACAGCAAGGAACTTATTCCTAATAAATCTAAACCTACTCCCTTTCAATGTGAAGCCATTCCCCCCTCGTCCTGTCACTCCAAGCCCTTGTAAATTGTCTTTCTCCATCTTTTCTTGTGGCACAGGGAGGTCACAATGAGGCCTTCTCTTCTCCAGGCTGAACAATCACAATTCCCTCAGTCTTTCCTCAGGGAAGAGGTAGATGTTTCCAGAGAATTGGAAGCAACATCAGAAATGCAAGTGGGCAAGCAAAGCAGAATGTATTTATAATTTTATGATCATTTGACAACAAACCACTTGGGCTGGAATTTTAAAATATACATAAGGGAATTAGGCACTTACACTTCAAAGGGAATACTTTTCAAGAGGAACTGCTTGTTGCTTTAAAAAGCATTTAGTGAATTTGAAGGGTGCACTAGTCAGATCTCCAGCATCTAAATTGAAAACTGTAAATTTTCGCTGTACAGTGACAACCTTTCCTAAGTCATATCTGAAATCTTTTGAAACCTTTGCTTTTGGCTTAAACTACCTCAAACTACCTACACAATTTATAGGGACTTGTACTTTTTGCTGACTGATTTTGTTTTATTGTGAAATTTAGTGAACATTGACTGGTTTTACATGATTCTAAGACTTAATATAGAACAGCTGCGTACAGGTTAAAGTACTACTACATGCGAGATCAAAATACACAGTCTGTGCTTCAAACTTGTTTTCATTCTAAACTGCAGAAGTATTTGTAGTGTTGTAGCTGGTCAAAGTTTATCACAAATTTTTCCAACTTATAAAGAAACAGCTATAAATAGTGCAAGTGGGAGTTACTTTAACCTCAGTATTCTGAATGCTCAAAAGCCCTGCAAGCCTAACAACCTTAGGAAGTTTGTTGGATTGTACATGAAACACTTTTGTATGCCAGGAGGCAACCAGACTCCAAGTGTTGCACCCGGAGCCTTTGGGGGAAAAAAGATACCAAAGGGAAAAAACAATCATATCTGCAGTGTGTATGCAAGACTATGAATTATTCACTTGGTCCTGCATTGACAAGGATATAGAAATATTTTGGCAAAGGAACAATATAAAATCATTTATCCAGTAAGAAAAAAAAAATTAAAAGTATAAAATCAAATACCCCAGCTAAACAAAAGAACTCTCTTTGATATGACAGATTTCACAAAACTGTCATGAAGATGCACCCTTGTTTGGGTAATACTTCCTGCCAGGAAATTCAAATGCACAGGGGACGAATGGTGGTAGTTTTTTTTGTTCCTTAATGCATTGGAAGCACTGTTCCTCTTTTTATTTGTTTTGAGCAGCAAGTTGCTGCCTTCACCATGGGTGAGTGAGCCACTAATTAAATACAGGACCAGAACATCAGCCAGCAGCCCAACCTTGCTCATGAAATCACCAGACCAGTGCAGGATCTGGTGCATGGCTATTATTGTGCTACTGTATTATCTCTAGTTCCTGTAATAAACAGATTGGGAGGATGTTTTACCCCTCTGTTGTATTACCCATATATTCAGTCCAGCTCTTGGTAGCTGAAAATATCAGGGGAAAAAATTATGTAATGACTTGACTGATGAATATGGGTATTGAAGCATGTAAGTGAAAGTGCCTGACATACACCTGGAGAGAATTAATCAACCAAAAGCAATGCCAAGGAGGATATTATATGTTTGCAAAGTACATACTCAAAATGAAATGAATGTTTTATTAGGAGGTTATGATTCAAATGTTTAATTTGATCCCTTATTATTGATGCTCACCTCAAACATAATTCTTTTTCCTTCACTTAATCCCTTCTCCCTGGAATCCATCTATTATTAGGTCATAATTCTTCTGATTTTATTCTAATGGATATTGGTTCACTTTAGTCCTTGTGTTGGTGACTTTGTGTGCTCTTACTGCTAATGTGGTTTAATAGTGCAATATATTTAATGAGGTTGTACTGAACTCTTACTTATACAGATAATGCTGAATATTACAAACTTTTTAGTTAAGAGAATATTGACCAAATACATGCATTTTTTTATTACGCTTTTGAGATACATGGAACCAAAGCTTACACCAAGAGCTTGGAAGTGTCAGAAGTTAGAAGCAGAAAAATCTGAGCTGAAGGAGAAGAGGCGATTGTGAGGGGATGAGAAGGTCTGGGGAAAAAACAGGAGATTTAAGGGAGGATGCAACAGTTGTGGAGGGCTCTAAGGGAGATACAAGTGGATGGAGCAATTTTAGAAGGGAAGAGAAAGAACAGTGTGGCTCAGGAAGAGCAATGGTTCAAGAGGCTTTGGAGGAAGAAATGGAGATTAATGCTTGTGAGTTAGGTAAGAGAAAGAAGAAAAGGAAGATCAAGGGAAGAAAAATGGTCATATTTGAAGATTGGTATATTTGTGATTGTGCAATTTATTGCTATTGTTTTAGTAGCACTATTGAAAAAATAACCTGACAAATAGTATGACTTTCATTCTTGGACTGGATGTACCAAGTGTATTGATATTACCACGCAACAGGATAGCAAATACAAGAGTACACACATCCACTTGAAGTTTACTTCTCAGGAAAAGTGGT
The DNA here is from genome assembly GCA_013390025.1 of Pitta sordida. Taxonomy (NCBI): domain Eukaryota; kingdom Metazoa; phylum Chordata; class Aves; order Passeriformes; family Pittidae; genus Pitta; species Pitta sordida. The sequence goes on from WEKX01021468.1 coordinate 7,228, forward strand.
GACTACTCAATCTTCTAAAAAGTAAAATACTCAACAATTAAAACAAACTTAATGTCACATGTCAAATTGACAATACTGCTTACAGCTAACACTAACAACCTGGAAACTGCACTGTACTCTCCTGTGGAAAGTTTGTTTGGCACTAGTTTAATTATTTGATCAGGCAACAGTAGAAAAATCAAATTATTAAACCTTCGAATTAAAAGTTATGGAAAAGATTACTCAGAATATCTGTAAACACCTCTCCCAGGAAAACAGACAGAGAGTTGGGGTTACTCAGCCTTGAAGAGAGAAGGCTCTGGGGAGACATTCTGGGGCCTCTTAGTGCTTGAAGGGGGCCAATAAGAAATATCGGGGCATACTTTTTTAGCAGGACCTATTGTGATAAGACAAAAGGTAAAGGATTAAACTAAAAGAGGACTGCTTTAGACTAGATATAGTGAAGAGGATTTTTACAGTGATGGCAGTGAAACACTGGAACCGGCCTCCCAGGGAGGCAGTAGATGCCCCATTCCTGAAAAACATTCAATGTCAGGTTGTATGGCACTCTGAGCAACCTGATCTACTAAAATATATCCCTGCTCAATGCAGGGATGTTGGATTAGTTGACCTTTTAAGGTCCCTTCCAATGCAAACTATTCTATGATTTTATAAAATCCCAGATTTGCCCAAGGATTTAGAATCACAAATTCCTCTGCAACCAAGGGAAATTAGCTGCAGAGCTGCTTTGTTAATCTGTGCCTTTATAAAGGCTTAACAGTCTAAGTAAAATATTTGGTGAAAAATTTGAGGAGAGGAACAATCTCACAGAAATAACAATCTAATATTTTTCATTTTGAAGGAAGAATTTCACTCAAGGAAGAAGTGAGTCACTTTCTTGGGATATTAACTAACAACAGCTTTTTGAAAGGTTTTTATTTGTTTAAGACCATGCTTCTTTCCTTTGCCTTTGCTGCTACTTACTCAACACTTATGACCTTGTCTACCTACAGATACTATAGCCATTAAATCCTGTTATTACAGGCTTTATTCAGCCTCATCAACTTCTCCAAATAGACTTGAGAGAGCAGGAGAGGGAAGAAATATGAAAGTAGATTTAATAGGGATAGATAGTGATTCACAGTGTTTCATAGATACCATTAAGATAACAAACAATGTATTCTCAATGAATAAATAGGGTTTTATAAAAGCCTTCCAGCTTGCTCCTGGTGATAGCTTTTAAAGTTTCAAGAGCTAAAGCATGCATTTTCTTCAGTCAAGGTTGTACTTTGCAGTCACAGGGACATTAATGTTCTAAGGGACCCATTGAATGAACGTCAGTTGTCTTTTGTACTCAGTGAATACATCTTTCTCAGCTCATGAATTGAGAAGAGATGATGATTTTTATTAACTTGTTCTCTTTGATATTGTTCGCTGGATGTTTTTGTGTGACCCTGCTGATTCCCACAAACACCAGTATCTATAAGATTGTGTGGACATAACTGAGGGAAAGTTGGGATAGCAAGTCAAATACAAGTGGTATTTGTTAAATTAAGGGAAATTTTTGCCCCTTTTGATGCCTGGGATGAATTGCAGTTGCAGAGCAGCTCTGCTCTGCTTTTGTTCTGCTCCTATGCTTGAAACTACACAGACCCCCATCAAAATTCAAGTGAACCTTTGCAAACCATTTCAATAGGGGAAAAATCAGAAATTTAGAAGTTATGTGAGAATTCTATAATTTATGTTCAACACCTCCATCTTGTATCTACCCCATGTCTGTGTTTAGACATCCTACCAATGAATAGAAAAAGGAATAGGAACAGAAACACCACCTGCGTTAACATCCAGTGTGGATCCTGGGATTTCTTTTCCACTCTATTTCCCCTCATCCTCTTTGTGTTAAGATGTCCCTACCTCTCTCTCAACAATATTTTCTACTGACTATGAAGCTTCTTTAGTCCTCTCAGTGATCTTAAAACAGTGTGTCAATTTGGGGGCTAATAATCTAAGCCCTCAAATTACTACAATAGCCTTTATGCAAGATTAAAGAAAAATTCTACAATTTCAGCTCTGTGATTGTGCAGATATTAAATATGTTTGTGAAATAAAAGATCCTTTATGATATACTTGTAGTTAATTTTTTTTTTCCTTTTTTTTCCCTCTTTCCCTGATTTTCTAGAACCAAACTTTGGAGAGATTTCTTTTCTTTGTAAAGTCTAAGAAATACCATTAGTCATAGCTGATACAGTGCGTTAAAGGGTCTTTAACTGCAAAGCAAACACTTGAAATATGCTGCTGGATATGAGGAATGCTCTGGATGGCAACAACTTATAATGGCAATGCAATTAATTACAGGTATTGTTTGTATTATAAAAACAATTTCTCGTTCTCATTGACAAAAATGAAGTTTGACTCATCTTTCTGATGACTAGGACTGAGAATACCAAGGTCATAGAAGACTGAAAATATTCAGAAAGCATCTGGTCTGGGTATTTAGATGTTCCTTACCAAATTTATCTTCTTAATACTTTGGATAAACCCATATGTTAAAAAGAAATTAAACTTGATAGAAATCTAATTCAGCTGGCTCATTTTGAAGTTGCCTAATAAGAATAATTTAGATGGTTTTGGTTAAGGTATATTTAAAACTTTCTAAATCTACTTAAGTCAATATGCAAGTTCATCTTTAAAAACCATACACTGTGCTTGGAATGAAAGAGGTCAGAACAAAGCAGTTACACTCCCTCAAGAAACGCTTTTTCCTGTACAATAATATTTCCCTTGGTGATATGTAACTATGTCTCACTGAAAAGGCTGTGAGGGAACTTTTTTCTTATTTTGTTCACCAATAATGAAATATATTTGTACTGATTTTATAACTGCTAATAAGAAATCTTTGAAAGCTTACAAGAATTTTTTATAGTTTGCACTATGTAAGAAAACAAAAAGCATATGTGAAGGAACTTACCCTTGTAATCACTGAAGTTATCAGCAGAATGAGAAGGATTTGATATTATGAATCTTTTTGCATTGATGGAGTGAGTCTCCAGTCGTCTTTTGTTGACCTTGAAAGGATAAAATGGAAATCCATTCAGAATGCCATGGTCAGATTAACAGTGAAGAGACAGGTACTAAACACTCATATTAAACTACCTGATTGATTTTTTTTTAAAGAAACTAGTTTATCTAAGGAAAGTAAGATCTATAAAACAATATATCAGAATATTGGTAGACAGCTAGGCATAAAATATCCTAGCAATCAATTAAAAAAATCAGTAATAATATGCATTGAAAAGACTTCTGCCCAGTCTTGCTGGAGAAGTTTGAATGTTTTAAAGAATACATTGACACTTTGAAACATGAATTCATCTTCCAGTCTGAGGATTGAAACGTTGAAAGCTCCATTACACGTTCTAAAAGACTAATGTGCACTATCTACTCCAGAGGTATTTATGATTGGTGGCTGTAGCTGGTAGATGATGTGTTGCATTCCAGACTGTCAGAAAGCAGAGGGTTTTTTCCATTAGCCAACTGAATTGCTGGACTTCATGTTCCCTCAGCTGGAATTAAATTTGTAAGAGAATATATGGTAATGAAGTGTGTGTTCATAGATGTTGGTTCTTTTGCTGTATGCCTTTCATGTGCATTAAGTAATCTCTTACGAAGTAAACTCTACAGCTGTACTATTGTAAATCCAATTAGAGGCATTAAGAACATGTGTGAAGGGGTGAACTCGTTCTGTGTAGGGTCAAGTGGAATAAAATATAAGTAAGAAATGCATTGCTTTTGAGAGTTTTCGAACTTTAACCTCTTGCCATCTGACTTTTCACTCTTTATTTCATTTATTTAGGTTTTTTATTTTAGAACTTGTTGAAAAAAATCATATTCTGAACTTTCTTCTGAACAGTCAGACACAGCACAGCAAGTACTAACCCTGTGTTACTTCAGGCTCTAAGGTAAAACTTCTTTAAAAGTGATTTCCTCTTGCACTTATATGCACTCTGCCATTTAACACGAAGGATTATAACTCCATTTTTTCCGAAATTAATAAATTTCTAATATATACGTTTTCTTGTCACAATCATATCTTTTGCATATATTTAGGTAAAATCTAGTGTTAAAATAAGATTAACAGGCAGAAAAGGCAGGGGAATACCAAGTGCAACAGAAATACCTGATTAGCGCAATACAGTGGTGAGGCAAAACAAATATTTAGAGTAAAAGAGGTAATAGATTTTTTACTGGACACTAGTTATTAACTCATTTTTCTTACATAGATGTAGACACTTCAGAAAGTAACATCTAATGTCTTTGCAATTTTTTAATGAAAATAGAAACATGAAGTGTGCAATTTATGTTATCCTTTTATAGTGTGTTTTACTTGCACACTCTTGTACAGATTTTCATGTGTTAAATTTCACATTTTTTTCTAGCTCCATGGGAATATACAATCCAAAAATCCTATGCTTTATAAATTGAAAATTATGCTGCCAAAAAAAAAAAAAAATATAAATGCTATTATTGTTTTGTGCGATATTTGCGATATTAAACTTGTTTTGTGGCTTGTGATTCTGTGTGAAAAATTTCTGTTTGTAAAGTTTAGAAGCAAGAAATCTCAGTTGATTTTCAGGAGTATGAATGCCACATGAAGAAATGAAAATGAAAAAGATGAAACTCTCCTCTGGCTTTTTCCATTCTGTAATTTAGTGTGTGTTGCATTTCACTACTTGATTGTGCTTCTTCACTGCAAGATTTTACTGTCTTTCAACAGTACAGTTTTGGGCATTTGAATGATAAGAAACAGTATAAATTGCAGAGATTTTCCAGTCAAAAACAAACAAAGGTTTGAAACTGTCCATAGCTTTCTTGCCTATTTAGAAGCGTAACAATTATCACATAGTGAAAATCAAATCATATATTTTAATTGAAGATATTTTACCACTGGGATTACACTCAAAGAATAGTTGTTTCTCACTGTGAACCACAGAATCCCAGCCCTCCAGTGGTCACAGCTTGTGTGCCACCAGGTTTTTCAGACAAATTATTGCTCTGAAGGGGAGGGTGGCTATCGCTGCACTGCACACAAATGAGCAGCTGCAGTAAAGAAAATGGAAATAAACTGGAAAACAGGCATCTTGTGTATAAAACATATTTTCCGGTTCATAAAGATATCGTTAAGACTCGTGAGACAGACCTTCAGCTTGTTCAAAGAAGCTGAAATAGTTGTAGGCAAGATGTACAATTGCATGGAATATATTTTCAATTTTGAGCCACTTAAACTTTGTTCCAGGGAAAATTAAAAACACCCTTACCCCCCCAAAAAACCCCAACCAAAAACCTGTCTTATTTTCCATTCTGCTTTTAGTAGTTTGTTATACACAAGTTATAGAAGAGTTTTGGGGTTTTTGGTTTTGGGGGTCTTTTTGACACTCAAAGCAGTGTATTGTCAAAAGAAATATAAACCTAATTATTGCCTTCAAGAGGGGTTGTTTCATCAAAGATCCTGGGCACGAGCTCTCAGATAAGACAAAACAGATAAGAATCTTACGATTTTTACCTTTGTTTTCACCCTCATCTTATTTTTTTGTGGTTTGTTGGTGTTTGTATTTTGGAGGTTTTTTCATTTGTTCTTTCATACAGAATAACACACTGAGAATATTCTGAGTTGGAAGGGACTCAGAGGTATCATTGAGTCCAGCTCCTAAGTAAATGCCTATACAGGGATTGAACCCACAGCCTCGGTGCCATGGACACCATGTTTTATCCATCTGAGCTATTCTCAGGGTCATGTTATTGTCATTTATTTTTTTTATTTTTGTGTAAGTTAACTCCCTATCCCATCATCCCATTATCTAGACCATGTCGATGACTTCCTCATCCTCTCTTTTCTTAAACAACTCCAGGGATGGCGACTCCACCACCACTATGGGCAGACCATTCCACTGAGGGATCACTCTCTCTGTGAAAAAAGCTCTTCCTAACATCCAGTCTAAACCTCCCCTGGCGTAGCTTAAGGCCATGTCCTCTTGTACTGGTACTGGCAGACTGAGAGAAGAGATTCACACCCACCTGACTGCAAACGGAAGCATTTCTGAGCCCTCTCTGCTTGGGGAGACCCACTGGAGAATCTCTGGGGCTCTCTTCAGCCAAGGTGCTGCTTTTGCAGCTGCTGCTAGGCTGCTGCCATGGTGTATGCTTGCACTGCCTTCACAGGGGGGAAGGCATGTCCTGGGGCTGTGGTCGATGCTCGTGGAGCCTGTGAAACCTTAACTTTGCAACACTGAGACACCTGGGGCCACTTATGGCGGGGAGTCCTGTCGAAGTTCCTTTCCCTTTAACTGTGGC
>WEKX01021469.1:0-19158 GCA_013390025.1 Pitta sordida
CTGTGATTCTGTGATTCTGTATCACCTATTTTTTCAAATTGTATAGAAAAGGCCCAAGGTCTCCATCATAGTAGATTGATCTGAAATTGGTCAACAAGATCAGTATCATTCAGAACACAATCAGACTGACAGATGATGTCACACACAGAGGGTAATTACGAATGCCATATTTTTTCACACAAACAAAAATCAAACGGAACAATTCAGTCCTTGCATAAATGCTGACAGGCCATTCTACAATTCAACTTTGTATGTTGCAATTCGTGGTTATATTTAGCTTTTACAGCCTCTCTTTTCAGCCTGGAGAAAGAGCATTGTCCCATGAGCCTTGCAGCATGGATGATATCAAACTCTTGTGCTTAAAAGTGCCTCATGTAGGTGCTTCCTGACATCAGATTCAGCATTTTTTAAAATGTCCTTCTTTCTTTGCCTCCCACTCTTCCCACTGCAAGGCTGCCCTTGTTATTCCCATTTTAATACAATACTATATAGTTTCACTTAATTACAGCTTGTCCAGAGTTACATGACTGCACAAGATGGGAGAGAATAAAAAATATAAAGCATCACGGACTCCCACAGATACTCCTTTATACAGCAGAGACAGAGTATGTCACCAAATTCTCCTTGCTTAATAGGCAGAGTGTACTTCAGGCAGTCCAAATTATTATTTAATAATTTGATGCACTCATATATGCTTCCATATGAAGTAATCATAACAAAGCATCCTTAGTGCAGAGTAACAGGGAAGATCTTCACTGAAAATTAAAGCACACTGCTGTTCCTTTAGCCAACAAGACTTCTATTACACCACAAGTGCCTGGTGGGGTATCTAGTTAGGTGTTGGTGCTCAGGCTGCGCTGACGCATGAACACAACACCAGAATTTGACCTTTAATTATTCTTCCTCTGCAGGAGGGATTAATATTCCTATGACAAAAATAAATGACAGTTCCTTCCTGTAAAGATTTGTCACTTGGAGGATAAAGGTGATTACAGAGAAATGTTGGTTCTAGTTAATGGATTATTCCTTTCTTAACGAAGTTCCCGTGATGTTATTACATGATTTTTAAAGAAGAGATATGTCTTAATTCCTGTTAATGGCAATGTTAAATATTAATATCAGTGGGCCAAAAAAAATTACTTGCAAAATCACTGGCGAGTCGCATTAGGACAAATAAAATCTGAGTTACAGTCTGTTATGCAAGGAAGGCATTTTGTACATCAGAGACTGGATATTTTTTGGTCATGAGATATGAATGTAACAACCATTCTTCCAGAGCACAGTTTCTTTGTTTTCCTGACTCTGCATGGGTGCTTTGCAAGGAAAGATACTTTGCTGCTGACATAAGCAAAGGGTGCCCAGAGGCAGACCAGAGCAAATCACAATCACACTGGAAATTAAATTCAGGTCAACCATACCAGCACTGAGATACTATCCTGAATTCCTTCTCATCTGCATGTGACATCTGAGGATTTATCCACACAAAGGTTCGATTCTTACTGATAGATGAGGCAGGGTGCTGGGAAGGTGCTGGGGAAGGCTATGGAGGAGATTATCTTGACTGCCATCATGCAGTGCATGCAGGGCAATTAGGCTGGTGAAGGGTTTGGAGCAGAAGTCTTATGAGGAGTGTTTGAGGGGACTGCAGGTGCTTAGACTGAAGAAAAGAAAGCTCAGAGGAGACTTTTTCATCTCTCCCTACAAATAGCTGAAAGGGGATTGCAGCAACGTGGGGGTCTGCCTCTATGATAAGGGGAAATGGCCTCAAGCTTCATCAGGTTTAGATTGGATATTAGGAAAAACCTCTTCACCAAAAGGGTTGTTAATCCCTGGAATAGGCTGCCCAAGGAAGCCCTGGAATTGGTGGAGAACCTTCCCTGGAGATACTCAAAAGACCTGTAGATGTGGCACTGAGGGACATGGTTTAGTAGTAGACTTGACATTTCTGGGTTAGTGTTTGGACTTTTTGATCTTTTCCAATCTGAATGATTCAATGAAGAGAATAATCAATGCAATTATTGTGAGGTACAGTAGTGAGTGTCTCCGCCTCTCATGCAGGAGACTGGGGGTTCGGTTCCCGCCAGGGAGGTAGTGGTGCCATTTAAGAGTTGGACTCGATGATCCTTGTGGGTCCCTTCCAACTCAGAGTATTCTGTGATTCTGTGAGGGATGTCCCTACTCCATTGTTTTCTTTTTCTTGAAGCCTTCAACAATTCTTCATGTGGTTTGTTATTTGAGTCTTGCTTATTAAAGCAAGAGACATGAAAACAAAATACCCAGTATTAAAAAGGACCTCCATAGGATCCAATGTTCCCCAGTAGTGAGACTAATCCTATTTACTCAATTTGTACACAGAAAAATGCATTATTTTGATCTAAACAAATGCTATAATAACATGATGAACATTAAATCACTCTCCAATAGAACTCAGACATGCAGATTACATTGCTAATGGGCTCTGACTCTGAAGCCTTTTTTCCTCTGCTTTTTATTTAATTTTTACAGTCTAATGATACATTTTCTCCTAAAAATGATTGAAACAACTCCTAAAATAGATCTAAACATTTAATACATCAGAAGGTAAATGCAGAAGGCACAAAAGGCCTGCACAGCACAACTCAATGAAGAGCAAAACCGTTGCTTTTGCATATCTCTGTCTGGGAGGGGAAATTTGTGCAGCTGTGGACAGCTAGTTAGATATTAAAAACTATTTGGACAGGATGCTGAAGTAAGCCAGCAAAACCACAAAGAGGTTTAACCACAAGAAAAATAAATAAGGCACATCATCGAAATACAGTAAACCCTCAGTACTTTACTATTCTTATCTCCTGGCTTCAGTACATCACTGGGCTTTTTCCCTGCAAAAACAGCCCCATTTTTTTTACAGTATTTTCACGTCTGTGCATGCACAGAGTGTCTGCCACTGCTGAGGGGTGGCACTGGCACTCCCCACAGGGCGGGACAAGCAGCTCTCACTCAGATGGTGACCACCTAGAGTTTGCTCCCTCATGAGCGTTGCAGAGGTTACATGGCGGGGAAGGTTTATAAGATGGTGTCAATAGCTTATGATAGCTTATTATTAGGCACGGTCCCACTCCATGGTGGGAGTCTGCGGCGCTGCCGTCCTGTGCAGAGAAGCGGCCGCTGCTGCTCTAGCTGCCTGTGCGGTGCATACAAGCTGGCCGGCCTCAGCCCAAGTGCTCAGGCGGCGTGTAGGGGTCATCCCTGGCTGACTGAGAGCTCAGGTGGTGTATAGGGGCTGTCCCTGGCCAGGTTAGGGTTAGGGCCCTACACACCACCTGAGCACTACAGAGCTGAGGGGGGTGGGGTGGAGGGCGGGGCTTATTTGCATATTTATGAGCTATCGATCATCGTGGATCAGAGGCTCTGAGGGACTGTGGAAGGCCCAAAGCCCCGCAAAATTCAACCATTTACTGTGTAAGAAATGAGAGAGCAAGAAGTGATGGGAAGCCATGTCAACTCAAATAACAAGAAACTCTCAGAACACGAAGGAAGACCTTTCTCTGAACAGAAAGATTACTGTGGGGGGCTGAGTAGGCAAGAAATCAGGAGAGGAAATGTGTTTCCTTGATTCTATATGCAAACTCGTATATGCATTTACACATGAGTATATGCCCTCCAGAGGGACCTTGACAGGCTGGAGAGGTGGGCAGGCTCCAACAATATGAGGTTTAACAAGACTAAGTGCCGGGTTCTTCACTTTGGCCACAACAACCCCGTGCACCGCTATCGGCTGGGGGAAGAGTGGCTCGAGACTGGTGAAGTGGAGAGAGACTTGGGTGTACTGATTGATAGGAAACTCAACATGAGTCAGCAGTGTGCCCAGGTGGCTAAGAAGGCCAATGGCATCCTGGCCTGCATCAGGAACAGTGTGGTCAGTAGGTCCAGGGAGGTTGTCCTTCCCCTGTACACAGCGCTGGTCAGACCTCATCTCGAGTACTGTGTGCAGTTCTGGGCTCCCCAGTTTAAGAGGGATGTTGAGCTGCTTGAGAGGGTCCAGAGAAGGGCANCCACATATATATACATAGATGAATTATTTCTCCTACTGTTTTCACAACAGTCAATAGAGAATGGGAACTTATTCAAGCCTCATTGAAAATTGATATTTGAATATACTTCCTCAGAATGATACCACTGTCTGAAGCCATACAAACATCCTCCAGGACAAACTTCTGTCCTTCAGTTCAATTTCCAGCTATGCATTTATTGAACAATTTCTAAATGAACATATAAACATTCAGACTCCAACAAATGGGAACTAAAGAGATTCCCTTGTGGAATTAGTTCCTCAGATTCTCTGCTCAAGTATCCAAATCATCCTTACATTTCTCCCTGTCGCTTTCGCATGCCTCAACAAACAGTTTAGTTTTATGCCATGGCTCAAAAAGTCAAGAGATTCAAACTACCACAACACAGGGAAATAAGTCAAGAACCTAGGACCTTCTGCAGAAGACATCTGCAATTTTCAAAGACTTCTCTGTTCAAAATGAATTAAGTTGCACCCTCTGGCTCCAGGCCACTTGAACTCTGCACTTTCTTTAGACAGTGTGTGCTGTATTCTGAAAGATTTCTGTTTCAGAATACAAAGGGGGAAAATACCAGAATCCCTAATAGCCACCACTTCTGCAAAGTTGAGCCTGGAAACTGTTCACTGAAAGGATACAAAGAGTTGAAAAAGAGACACTAAAAATCCACAATGAATGTTTTCTGAACTAGATTAAAAATCACTTTTGATCAGATGGCTTTCAACCAGATGACTGATCTGAAAAACTTCTAATAAAGCCTTTCATTTATTTTTTTTCATAAACATCCCCCAGATATATACTTCTGAATTCTTATAATACAAACATTTTAAAAATAACTATTTTGAATACAGCGTGCAAGCCTTCTGTTTTCAAAGTGTCAGCTCATGGCAAACTTGCATCATTCTCTTTGGAAAACATTTTTCAAACTACTGGAAAGGTCAAAATTATTTCCTTAACTTGCCTTGAATTTATGAGTGAGACAAGATGCCTGAAACTGCCCAAACCCTTTGTCCATACATCTCTGACTGGTTTTTGCTACCACTGAACTTCCAAGTCAGCTATTATTGCACACATTCAGAACAAAGACTTTACCATAACTGCAAGAACATTTGTATATCCATCAGGCAGTATCCTGAAAGTACTGAATAGCTTTTATGGGAAACAACCTCTGTCCACTTCTCCCACACCTTGCTAGGAATTATGACGCAGCTGGAGCAGGGGAAGTCTTACTGCTGCTATTCTAGGCATTCTCATATACCTTAAAAGTCAAAGTACTAAAAGTAACATATAAGTAATAATTCGAAGTGAAATTGACTATCTTTAATTACATTTGGTGTTATATACTGTGATGCATTACTAAATAAGAAAAAATACTACCAGAAATGACAAAAATCTATGCTTAATTTAAGTAGACCAATTACTTTAAGTGCTGCTACAGTCAGAAAAGTGATTCAAGGATAAGTATGGGAACACACAATTCTATTTCTTCAATAGCTTCCAGATCAAATTCAATGTAAAAGTCAAGAGGTCAATTTTTTTTCACTACCCTATGGCATCACAAACTCCCTGTTGGACCTGGAGAACTTGGCTGAATCTTTTCTTTCCTGGCATTCTCTGCAGCTGCAACCATGATCATACATTAAGTTACAAGACACAAACTTTTTACAGGAAAATCTTAATTTTTCTCCAGCTAGGTTTTATATTGGTCTGGAGACTAGACATTCAGTATCCATCCCATTATGCATGAATAACTAGGTAATGAAGAACTTGCACAGAATAAACACTCAGAGAATTCTGCTCCTTGTTGGATGAAAAGGTTCTTAAGCTCAGTCTATTCCTTTCCTTCATCTTATACAGAGGCACCAATGATGGAGATATCCAAGGATTCCCTTCCTTAGTGATTGCTGCTGCAGATAGATGACCACCAAGAAGTTATATTTTTCAGCATATGGGTCCTTAACTTCTACGCCTATTACCATTCAACACAACAATCTCAATTCAAGCTTCTCTGCATCAAATCCAGCTGAGATACACAAATCTGCTGAGAAACACATGTATTTTTAACAGCACATGCCAACTCAACCACACAGAACATGCAGAAGAAACCTAACACTTTCTGGTAGTGTAAGATGTGCTAAACAGGCACCTACCAATACATGTGCAGTTGGTTCAACACTTCAAGTACCAGATTCCCTGTATTTGCATTAAACAAGGCATGCTCTGGAAAAGCCTATTGAGAAATACGGCAGCGCTGGTGATGCAGAAGTGCTTGTCTGACAGCTGAAATCATGACGCAGATAACACATGATAACTTAGGTCATACAGAAAACGATAAAGGAAAAAGTAAAGCAGGTAAGGTGAAAGTAGCTCATGTGCACATGCTCTGCATTGGTTTCCTTTCTGACAGCCAATGGTTCACATCATAAATTACTTCCAGTGTTACTGTGTAAATGCATGTAGTGGTCAATGTTCACTACAATATTCCTTTGCAAACTAAATGATTGCACAAGTAGTGGCCTGCACACAAAGGGATCTTGACAAAGGAAAAACCACAGGATCAACAGCAAGTTGTAAAACTATAAATGGCCTAATTCCTGGAAGTTATAATCAAGAGTGAGGCCCCTTGAAAGGCAGGACTCTGAAATAAAACTGCCATGCAATTGCTGTGGGAAATAACTTCCCATGAAACTAGTCACGTTGAAAACTAAGTTCTTCCCACACAGCAAGACTGATCAAAAAGTGTTCGAAGTTAATGCAGCATCAATGAAACAACAATCTCTTATCCTAATAAAAAACCAAAACCAACAACAAAAAAATTAAAATAATTTAGAAATCAATCAGTTGTGGGTTTGCAATTTTTGCCCTGTAGGAAACAAGCTTCAAAGATAGATCTGGAACGTCAAAAATTCTCCAAAGTTTCTTCTGTAAAAACTTTGTACAACATTTTTCTTCAACAGATGACACAGATTCACAGAATATTCTGAGTTGGAAGGGATCCACAAGGATCATCAAGTTCAACTCTTAAACAGCATCACTGCCTCCCTGGCAGGAATCGAACCCCCAGTCTCCCGCATGAGAGATGGGGACACTCACCACTGTACTAAATCACTTATTGACACAAAAATTAAGAATAAAATATTACAGCTGCTCTTCACAGGTCTAATACCATTGTCATTGACCAAGTGGATTAATAAAAAAACCTATTTTGTCTTAGATTTTTGTTACATGGATATGTAGACATGTATGTGGGAAAGCAGAGAGACTTAATATAACTGCAAAGTGTTTTCCAACATTAGGATTAATAGTGATGCATTCACTAGATTACTCATATTTTTCTTCAGAAATATGACTTAGTATTCCTCATTGTTTTTATTTCCACACCCAGCTTCCAAAATCCTTCGCAAATCCACCCTCTAACCATACATCTGTTTATTTGCTCACCACAGAAGCACACTTTCAACTGTTTATTACCCAACCTCATCTTCCTGTGGGCAGCACACGCTAGTTTCAACTTGCAGTCATTTTACAGCTTGGTAAGATTCTTTATGAAACTTGCCACACTACCAATTTTTCCGTCAGAAAATTTGACCACTGATGCTTCTACATCCAGAAGGTCAGCAAAATAGACCATTCAACTTCCCAGCAGGTCTTTACACACTGTTGCAATACACACAGAGGCACAAAAGATGCTTCTGGAGAGCAAAAAGCAATTCAAAACACATCAGTAAAGCTGAAGCTTTTTAGGATGAGACAACTAATCCGAATTCAATTGCGGGTTCTTTAACAGGTGGGAAGACCTAGTTCCACAAAGCATCATCTGACAGCCATTGATAAACTTAGGGTCAACACATTTTTTTGTCCTCATAAAATGAATGTCAAATACCATGATTTAGCATGGGGTCTTTGTAAAAATATTTGAAGTAAAACGATGCATTTAACATGACTCTGGTCCCTTGATATCTTACTGGAATGGCCTTATTTCTGACTGTGACAATTAATTCTGTTCCCTAAAGAATTATAAAGAAGTTCCAAATCCTTGTTCAGTCACACTGGGAGAAAGGTTAGGGTAAGGGGAAAGAGAAACATACTGGGGGTATAAAAGCTTCTCCAGATGATATGCCAAAGACTAGCAGGGGCAGAGATAATGCTCAGACTGTCCTATTCTGGCCTTGACCTCCTACAGCTGTACAACACATCAGCAACAAAGGAGACCTGTTTTATCTTAGCTATGACTTCCTTGAACTGCTATAGTGCCTCGCTATCATTTCCATATCAGGCAGCAGTCTCAGCGGCAGAAAGCTCCCATTGTCATCAAGGGAATAGATTCTCATGCATCTTCAGAAACTATGCACAAATTAAAAATGAGAGAAGTGGAAAAACAAGGGCTAAGTCATGAAGATGCAGTGTCTATATAAACTCTTAAGTTTTCTTATCTAAGAAAAAGGAGAATTGTATGGATGACTTATCAACCACCTTTTCCCCTTTTGGTACTGCTGGGTAGGAGAACAGTGTGCCGTGAAGGAGAGCTTAACTGCTGCAGCCATCAAATTTGAGGTCTTTAGAATGTCACTTATCCAGAAACAAGCCATGGCCAATTGTTTGCTGCTATATTTCTTCACCATGAGTGACAAAATCTGGAGGTTGGCTTCACATTAGGTGGAATGCCATAGTTTGCACTCCATTTCTACCACTTCCATTTAGCAAACTTTTCATTAAAACTTCACATCTTTACTGTAAAACCTCTGTTTCTCGTTGCATGGGCATTTAGCTGGAAAGGACCATATTCTTTCATTGAAGTTGTGCATACAGATTTTTATCTATCACCTCAGTGTCAAACAAGACATATTTTATTATAAGCACAATATTAAGGGGCTTTTCAGGTTGTTCAGTGACAACTCTGTATTTCTAACTGCCAAGTCTGTTACTTTTCCTTAATTTAGCCAGTACAGAAATTATAATCCATAATGTATGTCTGATAAGGGACAGGTAATTAACTAAGTAAATAATTTTCAGCTCCAATATAGCATGACATCACTATAAACATGGGAGTTATTTAAATTGTGCAAGGCTATTTTATCTTCAGAAAATCTGACCATTTCCTCAAGGAGGATACCAAGGGATTGGCTGGCTTCTAGGGATCAGCAAATGGACAAATTAAAACACGCCTCAAAGGAACAGTATAACTTTCAGAGATCAGGTAGAGAAGGACCATTTATTATAGGAAACCACAAAAGCCCAGTGCTGGAAATGCTCTGTAATCCTACACACGTGACCTCCCTCCTCACGGACAGCAGTCAACTCCTGCACTAGCACATCTAGCAGGGAAGTGCTGCTTGAGATGCAGAAGCAGGGCTGTGTGGGAGCTCACTGCTGAGGGCAAGGGGCTTGTCCCGGGAGCCAGGCATCTGTTCCTGAGCCCAGCGTGCAATATCCTGGGAACTGGGTTATTTACCCTCCATTCAAAGATGCCTGCCCGGGGCTGGCAGGGTTCAGCTGGCTTCCTTATGGAAACCCCTCCCACCACATTCTTACAAAAAAAAAGTATTCTAGTAGAATTTGCATAAAATGGATGTGGCATCCAAGAGGAAGAGGAGAAGAAACAGCACATGGGCAACTGTAAATGTACACTACACTCTCCACTGGAAGGAGCAGAGCGTCTGGCAATTTTCCATAACTTTACTGTTTTATCAACAAAATCTGTACTAAACAGAAAAGATAAATACGATCATAACTGAATTCATAGAGCATGTGAATTAAGGGTTTCAGGATTTGGTTCTGAGATGTTAAGTCTTTGTGTTAAAAAAAAAGGCAAAGAATCACAGATGTATTACTGGAATAAGTGATACCACAGTTCAGTAACAAAATTGACAATACCAATTTGTACAAATAACTAGGTTGTTTGTAAAACATCTTTTTAAAACTTTTTTCCCTTCCCTTACTGAGTAATTTGGACTCTTTAAATCCAATTCCCTGCTAAAGAGCAACTTTCTTGTCACTACTAGAAGGCCATCAAAAGAACACTTACCATGTACCTTGCAGCTTCAGCTTTCAACACATTCACTGCTCAAGCATTACATAGTACAGTAATTACATGGCAGTTCACTTGCTGGGTTCCTAAATTTTTGAGTCTACAGATGAACTCTAACAAGCATCATGGCAGTCTTCTCATGGTTAAAATAATTCCATGTCATTAAAAGGATGTTACAGAGTCAGTTGATTTCCTACTTAAAACCTCAGTTTTATTTGGGTTTTGGTTTGGTTTTTTTTTTAACAGGACTATCAGAGCTTCAAAATACAAGATGTTATTTCTCTCTGATTTACCACCAAAAATCTGACAATACATATATAGAGAGAATGCAAGTAAAGATTTATTTTTCAGTTGTGGAAGACTATGTATAAAACCTAAACTATATGCACAGACACACATAAAATTATTTTTCTTACTGCGATTTAACCTTACATTTCCTTTCCCTGTATTCAGTTCATGGTAAGCCACCATATCAAAAGATTACGCATCACATTTTAAAGCAAAAGTGTTTGCAGCGTTTTCAAATATAACATAGAAAATTTCTTTTCCCCATTCCCCATTTCAGATCCTATGCCCTAAGACAAAAGTGCAGAAAATACCACAAGCTAAACACATGGAACTGTGTTCATGACCACTGAGCAGGATGTGGGGGGACATAAAATAAGTTTGCACACAGCTCCCTCTCACTCTGAGAGCCTGGCTCAATGAGACTTGTCTTTTCACTATTCTTTACACCTGTCATAAGGTACCAAACTTGCTTGGACAGACAATTCTTTTCCTCAAGTTTCATCCCAAACTAAAAATTTGCTGAAGAAAATGCATCAGATACAGTGAAAATGCTAACTCTACCTGTTGGTTTAATGCCAGGAAGTGTATCACTGTGAAATTTAGTCCAAATGCAGAATAGTGTGAGGAAGCATATGAAAAAAGAAATGGTAATAGTTATTGTGAAAATTAATTTTTAAAGAGCACAGTTCTCAGCTTTGACAGAATGTGTTTTCTGGAACGGGTAGAGGTCATGTTGAACTTCCTTGCACGCCTAAGTGACCCCTGCTGATCAATGTCAACAACACATTATTAATATTTTACTGAAAAAGTGAGATGTTTCAAACTTCGTCTGTCTTGGTAGATGTTGCTAAGCAACTTTGCTCCTCATCTGAGAACCAGCTTTCACAGCAACCTTTCCTTCAAGCCAAAGACCTGTGTCCACTTGAAACAGTTTCTTCTGTGTCAATGAAAAACCCAGCAAGTTATATTCCACCCTTCCCTTTATATTTTCCTCTCCATTTCCCAGTTAAAAAGAAATAAATTTAACAAGGTCTGAAATCCTCTGACTTACCATAATCGCTGTCATAGAACACTATGAATTTCTGCCACCGCAGCTCAGTGACCAGTTTGAGCATGACATCGTTGAGGCGCACGGGCGGCCGGGCGGCCAGCGTGTACTCCTCCTCCTCCAGGCTGGGGTTCAGGTGGCACGCTGTGCGGGGGGAGCCCCCTGTGTTGCGCTGGACAAACAGGTGTGGGATGTGCATGGCATCCGTCAGGGACTGCAGGGCATTGGCCGAGGCACAACCAGTGGACGTCACTAAGGCTAAGATCCCCAGGGTCATCAGGTCACAGGCTGGAGAAGACAAGAAATTAAGCAGGGTTAGAACAAGCTCAGCAATTCCTTTGGCAACCTAGATGCTAGGAAGGGAAGTAGAGAGGCTTTGCCCTTGCCAATAACACAGAGCCAAAATGACTTATACTACAGTATCAGCTGAAGACGTTGAGAGTCAGGTCCTGCAGCTCTACAGTGGGAGACAGTATCTACAATCTGCACTGATACACTGAAGTTGAAGACAGATAATGCAGCTACTGTCAGTCCTTGAGACAGCAGCTGATATGGACGGGGATAAGAACCCTTGCTTCAGGTCATTACTGGTGGAACTGAACTCCTACGTTTTAAAAATCGCTTCACTGCTTTGACCCCTTAATCTTCACTGGGCACACTGGATGAAGATTTCAGACAATAGAGAGCAATTCCCATTTCAAGGATTGTCTTATACAGCAGTTTATACAGAGAGCTGGGGGTTTCAAGCTCAGGGTTTCAGCAGCTGTTTCAGCCCCCAAAATCAGCTTCCCAAAGGAAATCTCCACTCTTTTCCTCCAGTACAGAAGACTGCTATAATAAAGCCAAACAGGAGGTGTTTGGAGATGCTCCACAGTCTTGCTGCAGTCTGCATGAGCTTGCTAACAGTAGATAAATGAAAGAGCCTCTGGGGTGTAACTCAGAGCTCCTCTGGGGGACACAGAGAGCTGAGCAGAAGATTCAGCTTCCAGCTGGAACAGGGAGGCTGCCCACAACTGGTGCTTCCCTGCTCCGAGGTGACAGCCTTGGCACATGCGTGAGCAGGCTGCCCACACATGCTGCAGGTCTGCCAGGGCCTGTGTCACCTCAGGTGCCAGCAGGTAACCTGCTGCCACACTGCTACTGACCCACTGCCTCTGACCTCCAGTGGAAATGGGCTCAGTTGAACAGTAGAAAAGAGAACACAATCTACTAAAAGGATTTATTTTACTTCATCTAAGTACTTTTAAGTATGTCCCCACTCTCAGAGGCCAGAAAGGAAAAGGAACTGGAAAGGTTATAAATATTTAATAATGATTAACAGTTAAGTATCAATTAATATTAATTACCTAAAGCCTCAGTAACTGAATACATAAAACTGTTTCTAATACAACCAATGATCTGCTTTACCAGATATCTTAGACCAGACAGAAAATAGATAGATTTTGCTTTGATATGGGATAGCAGAAGAAAAATGTTTCATCTTCTCTGCACAGAATGTTCAACACGTATCCCGATGCAACAGAGAAAGATGAAGACCTTTTAAAATTATTTCCTTGATGGTCTTTACAATAAACATATGTCAGCTGCATTATCTAAATTTACTTGTGTTGATTATAGTTATATGGAATTGTTCTTTGTTTTTTCTGAGAGCTGACCTGATTTAACAGCAGGGAGACATTATATTTGCCAAATGGGAGACCCAGGTTCAGGAACAGATTTGATATCCCAGGCTTCTTGCCAGAGAAAACTGAACATGTCATACAGGTAATTTATTTAGTCACAGTAGGGGAGGGAACAGAGAAGTGGGAACAGAGGGAGAGAACAGCAGAGCTGAGCCATAAACCCCTGCAGAGATCAGCAGCCAGCAAGCTTTGCTGTCACCAAGGGTGAGAGAAGCAAGCCACAAGGGTTTGTAGCAGGAACAATTTACTTGCAAAGCAGACAGAAGGAGACAAAAAATAAAGCCCTTTCCGATAGGAGGTTGCATTTAGAGAGTTGCTTATTAGTGCAATATAGAGCTGATCACCAGTTGTATAACAAGAAACTTCCATTCAGTGGTTGACACTAATCAAAAGCTGCTCGCTTATTAGCACCAAAAATACCAGAGAGATGACACATCAAGGCAAATGGGCCCCCTTATCTCCCAGCACAGCCCACCAAACACAGCTGAAACATCTCAGCAAAGGACATTTCCGTCAAGGCATTTTCCCAGTGTTTTGTAGTTTGTGTTCATGTGTTAAAAATGAAGAATTAGTCAATATGCTTCCACATTCTGATATTTTGTCAATTGATTATGTTCTGCCTGAAAGCATATGCTGCATAGTGTTTTCTCCTCTTGCCTCTCTGTTTTGAGATAGCAGGCAATAAAAACTGGAATTACTAAAGAAAAAAGGTTTCATGTTTTCTGAATTGCTTTCTTTAGTCAAATTACAGAATGTGAAACAGAATGTGTAATTTCTAATAGAAGACTTTCATTATACAAAAATACAATGGATTCCAAGAAGTTCAACCTCTCCACACTTACTGCACTGAAGAGTGAGAATTAGCTTTGAGCACATAAAGAAGTATTACCTTTTACATGAGTAACACAACGGGGAACAACTACACAACAAACTCCATTAAAAATCTTACTAACTCTTACGACTCTTCAAAATTCCTCGGCAAAAGAGCATTCTAGGATTATACAATCTCAGAAGAGAACTCTGGTAACCACTCTTTTTCCTTTTAGGATCCCCCCACAGTCCTGCACTTTCTTGCACAGAAAACTAACATGAGAAAATATAGTAATTTTCTGTTTTACCTCACAGTAGCTATGGATTTGCAATAACAATCAAATACTTTGGACCATGTGACCTAATAAATCACTAATTCTGTATACCATTTGCAGCTTCATAAACACTCAAAAGACCCTAGAACTTTTGCATACAAGTCTCATAACCCTGACCTTGATTTTCCAGAAGCGGAAATACAAAGATTTGAAATTATTTGGTCCATGTCAAACAACTCACATAAGGGAAAGGGGAATCAAAAATCCTTGAGAACTTCAGTGATCTTTAAATACTATAATTAGAGCTATAACAATTTCATATTATTACAACCAAAATGCTTCCAATATTTATGTTTCCGATACATTTATTTAGATAGGCTTCAAGAAATAATGCTTTTAACATACTTGTTCCACAGATAAGAAGACACAAACATTCTAGCAGTCCTGCCTCCATATTTGACTACTATTAAAACAGTGACAGTTAGTAGTTTACAGTACTGAATGCCTTTGTCACCATCAGGTTTCATTTGAGTAAATTAAATCATGCCATGGGGCTTGCTCAATGTTGGCCTCCATCAACAGACCATCTCACAAAGTTATTCTTGAATTTCATTGAAGTATTCCAAATTATTGATTAAACCAGTTCTTAGGTGTTTTGGTGAAGTATCTCTCCTAACCTATTCTTTTGAAGTCTGTTTTCAGACACTCCCTTTTCCATATCTGGTTGACATTTTACATCTTGAACTGTTACTTCCATTACAGTGTTTCACAAGACACTGTCTGCTTTCTTCTCCATCTATTGTCTTGGTTTTTTCTTCCATTCACCTTGTCTGTGTCATCTCTGTCATGATGTTGGCAGGTTAATACATTTTCTGCATCTTCTAATTTCCACTTGTCTAACTTGAGTCTCACATCATAGCCACATATACTCAACACATACTAAACTTTTCTCTCATTCTGTGACCCACATCTCTGAATCCTGTCACATCCCATTAAGACCACACCTAAGTCTGGAAGAAGGGTTATTAGTTTTCACAGAATTCACAGAATGTTCTGAGTCGGAAGGAACGCACAAGGATCATCAAGTCCAACTCTTAATCAGCACCACTGCCTCCCTGGTGCAAATCAAACCCCCGGTCTCCCGCATGGGGACACTCACCACTGTACTAAAGTGGGGTTTTGTACCTTATCCATATTACCTTTCTCATCAGTGGGTTTCCTCATGGCAGAGGAGATGGTGCAAGAATTTTACTTTGCTGCAGTCATGCTCGAGGTCTTGCTATTCTACCACTGCTTTACATCCTGCCATCCTATGTCTGAGGACAGGTGCAGATGGCAAAGTCCTGGTTTAGCATCATCTTCACAGAGATATTTGTATTAACAGCTTTAGCTCTTATCTCTGTAATTAAATCCCTCCCTCTCCAAATCACAGGGAATTAAAATACTCCAAGAGAAACTGTTATCTTGCTCCTGGCAACGTGACAACATGACCATCTCTCAGTCTCCCTTTCAGCGGTTTCCTATTATTCTGAAAAGGGTAGAAACTTGTTCCTTTGTTTCTTCCATTATGAAAAGACCAGATGCCAGTGTAATTTCAGATCTAACAATATATCCACCTGCTGGCATTCACACCCTCTTCAAATTTCAACGTCATTCCACCTCTCCCTTCAGGGCATCACCATAGCTGGTCCTACCCATTCTGGACACTGTCTGATATCTCCACATTTTTAGTTGTTTTTTTTCAGTTCCTTTTCACTTTGACTAACCCTTAAGAGTTCTTTACTGCACTGCAAAGGGAGAATCATCCTAATCGCAAATAACTTGTATTTTTAAAACTGTCACTGTTTGAAAGTTTGCTGCCTTTCTGCTTGGAAAGATTTTCAAATTAATGAAGACAACTTCAGATCTGCTGCAATACTTTGCAACGGAGTGATTAACAAAGTTGGAACTTAAGTATCTGTAATTAGGTTTGAAAGCCACCTTCCTGCTGAGATGAGGGGTTTCATGCTTGACTCAGTACTACGGTTTCAGTCACTCTGACAGAAATCTAATTTTTCACACTATTTATCTTTGAAAACCAGTAGGGGAAAAATTATCATTAAAACATCCAAGTCCAGAGAATATAAATTCCGGGGGAAAAAAATCTGAACTATTTTTGGGAAACTAAATCCTTCTATTCCATGGGATTATCAAGGCATGTAATATCTTCTGCTGAAAGTGCACAGTAAGCAGATCTATCAAATGAACTAGCAAGTAGATGTGGAACATCATGTGCTATATACAAATAAACTATTGTATTATTTTTGTGTGTAAAGATTAATCAGCAATTTGGTTCATTCTCAAAATTAAATATAAACAGACACACAAAATCTTCAGATTAAATACTAGAAGAGCAAAGAGTTATAAGGTAAAAATACATCAATTAAGAAAACTGATAAAACTGTATCTTGAGTCAAGATGTAAGGTCTGGGGGAAACACACCCATAGAGGTATTCTCAAATTAAATGGAAAAAGTCCTTCTAGGAGAATGTTGAAGCACTGAAATGAGATAGAAAGGACAACAATACAAGGACTGCAGCCACTACGGAATATTTCAAAATCAAGAGGATGATGATACCATTCCTTCAGGTAAAGCTAAAATAGAAGAAACTAGAGGACTACATATCGAAATAAAACTTTAATATTTCTGCTGTAGTGCATGAGAAACTTCCATGGAGTCAAGGCACAAGCCTACAGCTAATTCAGTCACACAGAAAAATGAGAGAAGACTATTAATTATCTATGGTTTTGTTTTTCTCTTTAGGCCTCAACAGGCCTTTAAAATTTAATGCCTTCCTGCAAAATCAGCTGATGAGGCAGAAAAAATTATTCTATAATCTCATCAATATCACTGAAAATGCTTCTATTAAAATATTGATCTACAGAGAGTTGCTCCTATTACTGGTGCATTAAGAACAACGTCAAAATTAGTATTCTAAGCACTCACTGAACCTAAACGGGATTTCCTGAAGAATATCTTATTCCTTACTTCACATTTTATGATGTTTCTTTACTCTTCAGCTTCTTCAATTAATTGAAAACGGCAATTCATACAGAATTTGCATCATTTACACTTGATGCTATGCAGCTATTCTTCCTTTGGATATCCCGCACTAAATATATTGTCCTTTTTTAAATTTATTGAGGCTTTTATTTACCTTTGTTTTCTGTACTTCCACTATGTTCCTACAAATAACAAAAAACTTATTATTTTTATTATGAAAACCCTACACAAAGCTATCGGGCCTTGTCATACAGTAACTGATTATACAGAAAAAAAGATAACAAAGGTAGACAGCAAAAATCTTTTATGTAGCATTTTCCTTGCTGTATCACCTTATATGTAGTGAAGACGGATATTTTTTACTCCATTATCAACACAAAATGCATCTTAAAACAAGTGCAAGCCTTCACAATCAGTCCTCTGTGGATTGATGGAAAAAAAAATCAAACCAACAAAACCCCCTAAACACCTCAACTTAGATGTTTGCATTTTTTAGATGTAGCATTTGAGAACAATAAATATTGCCCCCTTTCATTTGAACAATCCTTCTTCTGTATCTCAGAACAGGACACAGGCATTCTTAGATCCTTAGTCCTTGATGTGATCATGTTGGGAGCCCCAGGAAAGGCTGGCACAGCCTCACCACAGCTGCTGATTGCAATTGTGTTCCCCTGCTTCCTTGCATCCAAAGCCCAAATGTGATGCCAAGTCTTCACCCAAAAACTGAATTTCACATCATGAAAGCACTCACCATGTATAATAATGCATTGTGAGAAGAGCCTTGGAGAGCACGTAGCTACTCCAGCATTCAAATTGCAAATGCAAGCACTGAGAAACACTGCAGACTCTCTTGCAATAAATATAAATAAATAAATTGAGAACTAGTCAGTGTATTAAAGGCAACAGAACATGCCTGGAGCTTGTCATATAGGTAACATTCTTGTTGGACTTTCCTGAAACATAACATAAAGAACCACGTACCCAACACAAAGACTACACAAATAATGTTTGCCTATGCAAAATCCCCATTTTCTAGAGTCTCACATAAAAGAAACCTCCCTTTATGGGTCCTCCTTCTGAAGCCATGAAACCCATATTGGGAAGAATTCACAAGAACCAGTGCAGGGCTCTCTCCAGTTCCAAGAAGCCAAGGGAACCCTTTTCCTAAAGGTTCACAAGCTCAGGAAAAGCTTCACAATCCAACACACACCACATTGCCAGAACATCTCTCACCGAGACAAATATTTTCCCTTATGTCAATATGTTTGCTAATGCACTGGGTTTGCTGTGGCCGTTTTTTTTTTCTGGCAGTGGGGGGCCTACGGAGGAGTCTTTTCTTCAAGAAGTTGCTGAAAGCCTCCCTCATAGTTGGCAAGGGTAATGTCAGCCAGCTCCTGGCTGGGCCTGCTGCTGGCCAAGGCCAGGCCAGTCAGGAGAGATAGAGGCACCTCTGTGATAACATACTTAAGAAGTGGGGGAAAAAGTAACAGCCAGAAGAAGACGGCTGCTGGAGAAGAGCCATAAGAAGCTGTAACAGCAATGCAGGCACCAAGGCCAGGGCCGACGGAGGGGGAGGAGGTGTTCCAGGCATCTCCCTGCAGCCCGTGGTGAGCACCATGGTGAAGCAGCTGTCCCCTTGCAGCCCATGGAATGGAGAGAACACAAGGATGCAGAAAATCCACCTGCAGCCCATGGAAAGAGGAGCCCATGCTAGAGCACGAGGATGCTGGAGGGAGGCTGCAGCCCATTGGAGCCCACAGGAGAGACATGTGGCCCGTGGAGAAGAGTCCACGCTGTGTGGCCGAACTGTACCTGGTAGGATCTGTGTGCTTTGAGATGGGACCCACACTGAAGCAGCGCAGTCAGTGCTCAAAGTACTGCACCCTGTGGAGTGACCCCCGGGCAGCAGAGTATGGAAGAGCTGTTGTCCCTGGGTTC
>WEKX01021469.1:19323-36149 GCA_013390025.1 Pitta sordida
AGCAGAGTATGGAAGAGCTGTTGCCCCTAGGATGGGACTCATGCTGGGAGGGTCATGAAAGACTTTCTCCCGTGGGAGGGGACCCTACGAAACGCAGGGAAAAGGTTTCCTCCCCTGAGCAGTGGCAGAGAAACACCAACTGCCTGGCTTTCCCCTACTCCTGTTCCCCCTTGTCTCCTGGAGGAAAAAGGGGAATGTGGTATTTGTTTTAAGAGACGGAGGGGTGGGGAAGAAGGTTGCCTTTAAGATGATACTTCTCATGTTAAGCTCTGATCTTGTTAGAAATAAATCCGTTATATCCCTACCTTAAAATGTTGTTTTGCCTGTGACAGTAAAAGATTTCTAATAGTTCCTCATTCCTGTTTTTTTTTTCCTTTTCCTGTCTCTTCCCCTGTTTGTAGGGCGGGGGGGGATGAAGTGACAGAGTGGCTGTGGGTGAATCTCTTTACACAACAGTTGTAAAGTCTTTAACAAGTCTTTGGCAACAGCAGTAAAATGTGGGGCTGCATTTCCTAAAATCACAGACTTAGGGCACTAGAGCTAAAAAACATGTAAGTCAACCTGTAAGAGGATCATTTGCATCTATGCATGAATAAGACACGCCAGCAAGGCACACACTACCACCAACTCCAGGAAAATTAGAGAAGTTCATTGCCAACTTGAGGCAGCCTTGAATTTTCCCTTTTGGTGAAACTATGAAAGAAAACAGTATTTGTCAGCAATGGCATTGCCATTGTGAGCCCTCCATCTGTTTTTTTTTCCTACCAACTACCAACCAAAACCACTATGATAGATAACATATTGAAAAACTTGATAATTATAATTTCTGTTTCTGAATTCTTCTTCCATCCTTCATTATGTTTATTTTTTCTTAGAAAACCAAGATAAAGGAATCTTAGGTATTTTTTCTTAGCAACTGAATCTTAGCAACTGAAATAAGACTGGCAAGTCAGTTGATAAACACTTTCTTTTTACTTTTAGAAAAACTTAACAAATTTTCTGAGTAAAGTCTACAGCTGGACTGTTCAGCCTACAACTTTGGGAAAAATCTCAGCAGGCCAGCTCAAAGCACTTTGTGATCCAAAACCTAGATATGTATCATCACTTACATTTTCTAAGATAATGATTCTTATTTCAGCAGGCCAGCACTATGAGGAAAAGATTCCAGAAAACCAGTACATACATACACTAGTGTGTATGGTTAAGAGTTCATGTAATCAGTAATCAGCACAATTTCCCTGCCAAAGCAGCATCAAAAACCATCTCAAAAGCTAAGGAAAGCATGAGCTTCTGAAGCTGTTTACCAAAAAACATCCTCCCCCCATTCTGGGGTTGTCTTTTTATTGGTTTTTCATCATGCAGCATCCTAAGCTAAACAGGGAGAATGAATAAGGGAATTAAAAAAAAAAAAAAAAAAAAAAGTGGGGCGGACGAGACCTTTGTACGTATTTTTCCCACTTTTTTCCCCTCCAGAAACCTGTTAACCATTGCTCACAGGATGAAGGCACACTGGCAATGTCACCTTCCTTGTACTGTTGTGCCTTCACTGCCTGTTAACCTCTTCTGGGGTCAGCAGCTGGCTCTATTCCTTTGGATCACTGCTCAAGGCACTAACAGGATGCCTTGTTACTGCTCCACAACACTGGCTGCTTTGGAGAAGCACTGTTCAGCTCTCCAGTTTCCTTTCAATCAGATGCTGTATGATCTGATGTTTTGGGGACAAATTCTCAGCATGTATAAACTCTCAGAGCTCCCTTGACATTACCACAACTGTCCTTTGCATGTAAGTAATGGACATTGTGCCTTGTTTTCATCATTACCCCCTTAGCTCAGCATTTTCAGTACACTACCATTGCTGGCTTGCATACACATAGACAGAAAACTTTTGGTATGAAGGCTGCAAAATGCTTTTATTTTATGGTACCAACAGTGAACACCCAAAATTGCACAATTTTTTTTTCCCTAGAATGCATATTGACTGCAACAACTGGAGGTTTAAAGCAATATCCCTGAAAAGGCAAACCAAAAAGACATTTCAGTGCATGACAACATTCTTTGTGTCAGTACCAACTCATTAAGTCACTAGCTGCCATCCTTGAGAAGTTAAGCAGCAGCAGGAAGAAGAGCAGTATAGACCACTCTGCTATTTGCATTTATGCAGACCAGGAAATTACTCCTAAATGGCAAGTAATATACCACAGAGAAGTAGAACAGTGATAAAAACTAGAGTTGTAGATTTTGTTTAATTTATGGTAGTGTACCAATCACTCCCTTCACTCACCTGATGGTCAAAAATAAAACATGAAAGTCCTCCCACACCAAGCACAAGTAAAACTGCTCTGCTGGCAACGCAGTTTAGTTTCCATACAACTAAGTGATGCCATCAAGCGGTCAACAAATGTACCAGTTGTTTTCCAAGTAAGGTTTTTGGGTTATCTTCATTGACCACACTGCATTTTGCATGGAAAAGCTACTATGTACCATGTAGTCAGCACAAGGCATCTTCCTCTGATAAATGTGCATCAATTGAGAGCACTAGTGACCGGTAAGAGATGGCCTTGTTTTTCCAAAAGACAGCTTTGATGCTGCTCTCTAGCTCCTCTTGTCCTCCTTGAGATCACAAATAGCTTTGTAACTGCTTTAGAGTGGGATTTTACTCTTGGCTTTGCAGTTTGATAGATTTGGAAGACCACAGTAGGAAAGGTTACATAATGTAGGTATTAAAAATATTTTAACATTTCTTTGAAAACAGTTTAGCAACACAAGTGGTTAAGGATGCGAAACATCACAGAATTTAAATCTTTTCTAGTTTTTCTAAATTAATAATAAAAAGATCCTTAAAGTAGCTAAATAGAACTTTAATAGCACAGAAATACTCCAGAATAACCGTACTCCTGTTTTCTCAACAAAATGTAATTCCATTAGGAAAGGTTTTCTGCTGGAATCATAGCTTGGCATGATGTTTGAAAATGTGAATAAGCATTTCTGGTAATTTTGAATAGTGCAAGGTTTTGCAGAACTACACATTAATCACAATGGCATCAATACTATTTTAAAGCACAAGGTGGAACTGAATCAGCTTTGACTTTTTTTTCCTTCTCCCCCTTGAACACCAGTTCTGAGGTAGAATTAACTGCAAAGTATCTCAATTATTCAAGGGACATAACTGCTCTTCTGAATACTGCATATTCAACCTCAGTTCTTTGCAAGTTCTTCAATAATTATGTTTTCTTTTGCCCTTCAACACAATAAACTGCACTTTCTCACCCTCTGCTTCTTTCACCTGCCTTTCATGACAAATCAAAATGACACAGAAGTTTTTTTTACGCCCTCATTAGCATTCTACAGGGATGCTTGACTTTGCTGCCTCCTCTGGGACTATTTCACTTGTACATGCAGAATATTATTTCAACGTCAATGGGGCTGAAGCTCAGTTCCAGCACACATAAAGGAAAACACTCTTCTGCCATTTACAAACCACTGGTTAAAAACCGGTCAAACACAGCAACTCTAGACAAGGTGGTAAAACCGCCCAGCTCTTTGTTACCAAGGAACTCATTTGGATTCCGAGCAGTATTGACAATCAGGGAGCACAACATCACTTCTGAGGAAAACTAAAAAAGATTTCTCCATTCTGTTGTTTCCCCAGCACAACAGAAGCACGTGCCACTTGCTGCACACTCCCACTCACCCAGACATTTTAAGTAAACCAAACACTGACACATGATCTCTTTTTCATAACCAATCTGCCACTACGCTCAGTAAAATGCCTATTTGAAAACAACAAACTCAAATAACCTTAAAAGTCACTCCAGAGCAGCATTTTGTGTCCTCAGACTTAAAGGAAGGCTCTGGGTTATACAGAATGCTATCAGGGCTGCTGCATTATGAGGAGCAAGATCTTATGAGTCTCAAAGGACATTCACAAAATCTACCATTGTCTCACACACTGACAAGATTTATTCTCCAACCAGTTCACAAAATGCAGAGTCTTATCCTTATTGTCCTGTCTGTGATTTTATCCCTCCAACACCTGTTACTTCTACCAGAAAATGGGACAGCAATATTACAAAAGGCAGATGAGACACAAGAAATAATTCACATAGCCAGGGAAGCCCACCCATGGTGGAGGAGCCAACTTATCTAAATAACATTCATTTATGTCAACTGCTGAAAGACTTGCAGTGTTTATGAATCTAGTTGTCACTCAGCACACATTTATAGCATTGACAAGCTTTAGAGATTGATCTATTGAAAGATCTCTGCAATGTATCACATACTTACAGTTGCATTCAAGGATTATGCAAAAATCCCAGACTAGCAACAGTCTAAAGTTATGTGATTTACTAAAATCAACTTTAAAAGAAACGTTCTCTCTTTTCCTCACCCATGAAAGACATAATTAGGAAGCGGTTTTTCACAGAGAGAGTAATTGCATATTGGAATGGGCTGCCCAGGGAGGTGGTGGAGTCACCATCCCTGGAGGTGTTTAAGAGAAGACTGGACGAGGAGCTTAGTGACATGGTCTAGCCGGGAGGTGTAGGGCTGGATGACGTTGGGCCCCTTCCGGCTCGGAGTGGCCTGCTAGACTGTGAGGGATCTAGGTTGGTGTTATGCTCTGCGATGTGCTCTCGGTCTCTTTACGGGTGTTAGATGGTGAGTTGGACTAGATGATCCTTGTGGGTCCCTTCCAACTCATAATATTCTGTGATTCTGTGATAATTAATGCCAAAATTATTTTCGCTCAATATAAGAGAGTTCCTGTCCTCACTCAGCACTAGTACTTTTGACATAAAACTCACTTTGTTTGCTGACCATCCAGTGCTACAAGACTGGGTGGCATTAAAATACTGTAAATCTGCATTCTCCAGTTTTCCTTTTAGCAGTTGCCACTGAGTAACTTCAGACACCACACGTAACTTTTTTAACACCTAAGAAAACTAATTTAAATTACTCGAGTATTACAACCAGGTTTACCTCATACCAGTACAAATGCAGACTACTTCTTAAATATTGTATTATTAACAACTCTCAAAAATTGGCCTAATTGCACACTGCACCTAAGGTTTCTCTCCACATGAAATCACTCTTGTGTCGACACTAATTTGGACTAATCCAGAAGAAACCACAGATAAAAAATCTGCTATTGAATCATCTCACTTTCCTCTGAAAGACATTGTTTCACTTAAAGCCTCTGCTTTCTGCTGTTATACAATTTCTTCAACTGCATCTGATTTCAGTAACTGCATAATGGAAAATTGTCAGAGTAGATAGGTAACAGAAGATAACTCAAGCCCCATGACACGATCTATACATAAATATCTTCTTACACTCCTGATTAGCTGCTGCTTAGGCTTTATTACTAATAAAGCTTAACTGGCTGTTATGTTTTATGTTCACATTCATATAATCTCATTATATAAAACCTCCAGGTAACTTTTATTCACAGATAAAAACCAAAATCATTTTGTCCCTATTCTCCTAGCCACTGCATCTGAGTGAATTCTATAGAAGACCAAGAGAGCTACTAGCACTTCATGGTCAGAGGAACAAGCACTTAACTAAGGCATTGTCACAGGGGATGGGACAAGTGAAGCTAAGTAAGGAATTTAATACATGTAACACCTTCCTGAATTTGTTTCTACAAGGCACTGTAACAGCAGGAACCATTGCCTGCACAAAGAGTTAAATGCAGATGGAAAGACAATGCTTAAATTGACAAAGTAAACCTCATACCAAAGAAGTCAGTGCCTAATTCCAAGCTAGGCACGCAGATTGGTTTAAGGAAAAGATGCACCTCAAACATAGAAACGGAAAGAGTAGGATCCTGCTTTCAAATATGAATTCCATTTTATTACCAGTTAAAAACATCATGAGTGATTTATTAGGAAAGTGAATTTCTAATCAAAAGTACCAGTAAAAATGATGTGTTTTTATTTTTTTATTCATAGGTCAACCAGCTCCTCACTAAAGGCATTCATTATTGGATCATACAAATTTTCTGAAAATACCTATTATAGTTACATGCTATAGTAATCCAAGTAAAAAAATTCTGAAGTCAAATATTAGAAAGCCACACCACCTACAACTTCATGTAATTCTCACACTGTTCCAAGCATTAGGGAATTTTACTGTTAGAAATACTCGAATTCTAGGACTGATAAAAACCAAGTTACAGGAGGGTGCCATAGACAGCACAGAGTCAGCTCTACAGCCTGGACATACTGACAATAATTATGGCATATTCCCTGCTGGGCTAAGGTGGCCTTTTTTCAGTTGTCACTGTATGATTGTTATTCTCTTAATTTTTTTTCTTTTTATTTCATATCTTCTGTACAAAATCACTGCCTCATCCAGAAGATAGAATATATATACACCAGATAACTTGTCACATTCTTTATACCATCAATTCTTCTCTCTGATTTTTTTTCATGAAGTAACCTGACTGTAAGGTAGAAGCTGCAGGGAATCAATATCCAACTCTGATGGTACATTCTCCTCTAGAATCTCACTTGTGTGACTGCTAATAATCTGCAAAATTGACATTGTGGGCTTTTACAGTTTCACTAATCTCTCCAAAAGTAAGGCATTGCCTTCTGAGCACCTTCTAGACACATCATGAAGGTACAGAGTCTGAGAGCTCTAACACTGTTGCAGTTCCAGTGGTCGCTATTAGCTCTCCAAGCTTCCCCATTTATTTCAAAAACCCTTTCCCAAAGATCTCATTTCATGAGCATTAGGCCAGGAGATAATTTTTCCTTCAAGGATGTCTAACAGTCTGAATACATACCAGAGATTTAGAAAATACATGCTTACTCACCCCTCCCCACACCATCTGAGTTCTATAGAGATCTTGAGCATTTTCTACAGAAATTTATTATACATACACTTGTATTTTGGACCTGGTTGAACTGAATAACTTCTGTGAAATCAAACACATGTATTTCCTTCCAGGCTGAAACTATTTTGTGTAACGAGGAAAACTACCTCCTGGATAGACCTGTCAGCTGATTTCTCAGGGGGGCATTTTGTCACTGAGACTATCCATTTTCACATAGTAACAATATTTTGATATAGACCAAATCTACATCTTGAGACTGTCTGTCTGGCACACAACGACCTTGCACATTTATTACTCCTGGAAACTCCATGGAGACCGCTCTTATTTTTCATATATATTTAGACTGACAGCTATTTCTTGGTTCTAAAAGAGAACAGTGATTTTTATGGGTTTTTCCTACAATGGCAGGGTTCCTTAGCCATAGAGCCCAAGGAATAATATATTACCCTTGGTCACAGGATCAATGGCAACTGTTCATGACACCCTGGCCTGAAGCAAGCTTAAATTTGGGGGGAAATATGGCTCCTTCTTGTACACTTTACATATTATATCCAGGTGTAATGGAGACATATATTAGCACTCCCTCCTCACAGCTCTCTGCAGGGTGGCTGCCACATACCAGACAGTTTAGAAACTCTGGAGAGCCAGGTCACCACCCACTATAAGGATTCATTGCTTCCTCTCTTCCCTGAGCTACAACGAACCACAGCTCATGTTAAAAGTGAGCTGCATGACCGGCCCCTGCCAAGCAGGAAACCGATTGCCATGTACATTCTGGCCTTTGTCACTACATGGAACCTGAACAATTAGGGAAAAGCATATTTTCTCACTTCCATGCCAAGTACCTTCCAGTCTAAAAGACATTTCTGTGCACTGTAACACAAGGCATTTTCTTTTCTCACTTAAGGTTTTCCCAACCTCCTTGGTTCCTCTGTGCAGGAGCAGACTGCACTGTGCACTTGTCAAT
Organism: Pitta sordida; assembly: GCA_013390025.1. Classification (NCBI taxonomy): domain Eukaryota; kingdom Metazoa; phylum Chordata; class Aves; order Passeriformes; family Pittidae; genus Pitta; species Pitta sordida. The sequence goes on from WEKX01021469.1 coordinate 27,132, forward strand.
GCTGCAAAAAAGTTCTAAATGGAGGGAGTGCCTATCCAGTTTTCCTCAAATTAATGATACACTTGACTAACTGCACTGACCACAACTACTCAGGTAATTCAGAGGACTAACGTGTCTTTGAACATCAAAACTGCATGAAAAGCTTTTTTGTCAGCGATGACCAAATGTATCAGCCAGACTGTCAGAAAGACTACAAAATAAAGATTGTACAAATTAGATAACAGGATGGGTAGAGTCCTAACAGTCTTCATTAGCTGCCTCTTGAGAATGGCAACTGGATCATATTATAGGCAAAACATTTTTTAACTTCTGTTGATCATTTATTTATGCTCAGTTTCACAGCAGACTAAGAATTTGATCTCATGTAAATTAGGCTCTCAAAAAAACTCCAACTAATTATTTTCAACAAGTATGAAGATACCAGCTGACCAACCAGATCACTTGTGAAACAAATACAACTTGCATCATACCCATTTTTCCTTAAAAGATGCACTATGAATGTTTTCTACCAATGCTCTCAACTACCCTTGTCTGTTTTACACTAAAACTAAAATACAACTCTTCCATTGTTTGAATAAACCCTTTTAAATATTCAGAAAAAGATAGACAGAATCCAACCAGCTAAAAGAAACTTGTCCACTGACCCTTGCTGAAGTAATTTGCATACAAAGCTCTACAAAGCAAAAGATCAACCACAAGGAGTTTCTTATGAAGACCATATGAAACTTTCTTTAAACAAAGGTTAAACAATTTTTATTTTAAAGCTAACGTTGACATTTCAATCCAGATAAGGGGGGGCTTGCATTTTTTTTTTTTTTATTTTACAACATAAACTCTTGGAAAAAAAGAAAATATAAATGCATAATTTAATTTTTATTCTGGAACCCAAAACCAGCAGGACTCAGCTACAAGAACAACATACCAGCCAGAACTTGCACTCTCTGATTAATGCTCTGCTACATTTGAAACCTCTTTGGTCCCTATCCCAGCAGTCTTACTCCCATGGGTTACCAGTAGGCAGCACAAACAAAAAGTGAGTAACACTGGTTCAGTTGCTCAGGTTCTATCCGAAGCCCTGAAGGAAAAGAGTTTGTGCAAATGCGAAGTTGGTTTGCAGCAGTGACTGTATATGGCTACATCACAGCACACTTCCCGTCTTCCCAGAGTAGATCAGTATGTATTGCTGAATGCCTCTCAAACTCACTTAAAAGCTTTCACATTGGTGTGTTTGGCACAACACCTACTCACAAGTGTTCATACACCATTTTTTCTAACAGATGTATAGAGCATCTGTTGCTGCACTGAGAGGTAAATTCCTCACAGGCCAATTTTTGACAACATGCAGTAGACTAAACTCTGCTACAAATCCCAGAACAGGTGCAGCTCACACAGAGCACTTTATTGCTCCCTGTGGGCTGATGTTCAGGTTCCCTGTGGCTCTGGGGTGCCACAGGGTTACAGGCTCTTCATGTGTCAGACAGGGGCCGTTTCAGGCCCTGACAATCCTCAAGTTGCTCGATGAGTTCTTCAAGACTTTGGGCCCAACTTCAACCACCTCTCTCTTTCCCCCCTCCCCACCTCAAACTCAAAGACAGCACTTGGGCTGAGCTGTCTGCTTCTGAATGACATTTAACATGACTCCTGAGAAGCCTGGAGATCCTGTGGGTCTCAGCTGCAATTAAATAACCAGTGCCCCCACCTGACACTTCACACAGCCCATATGCAACTTCACCTCACAAGACAGTCACTTTTCTCAAGGGTCTGAAAGTTAAAAAACTTGGCAACTGATTGGCCTCTACCAGCTCCATTTGGGGTGGGCATCAGCTGGCAACTTCTTGCTTCAGTTCATTGCTATCAAAAGTCTGAGATCTCAAGGGCAAGTTACACAGAGCCTCCAGCATAAAGCATTGTCTGGCTCTCTTCTACACCTTGGGTACATGCCAGCTAAGATGGTGACTGAATCTGCCAAACACAATTCCCAGCTTCCATTGCTCAGAAACCCTCTCCAAAAATGACTGGCTTTCTACTTCACCAAGAATGCCAATATTTGTTCAGAGTGCAAAGAATGCCACAATATGCACAACACTTTATGCCACTTACACAAATAAGGATAGACTAAACTTTTGTTATCCACAAGGTCAATTTGACTTAGCTGGGAAACTATTTCTGATCTCTGTACATTTGACAGAAAGTAGTCACATGGATAATTTATACAGATAAATTAACAACAGCGGGGTTTAATTTAATTTGTGCAGTCTTTTTATTTCTTCTATTTGTGCTCTTCCTGAAGTACCTTATGAACATGCAATTGCATTCTGTTTGAGTGGTTAATACAGCATGAAGAGAAATCCATACTTGTCATGTCATTTCAGGCCCTGCACAGCAGAAGCACATGTTAAATTATTTTTGACTACTGAAAGCAAAATAGTGCAGATGCTATAAAAAGAAAATGACCAGAAATATGAATTGCTATAAACTATTTTTAATGCAAATAACTGTCCATGTATCTCTTGTGCAGCCCAGGATCAGCTCTCTTCCATTACAAAGCATGATACAATATATTTTTGCAGTCACCCGTCACAGTTCCACTGCAACATAGGCTAAGGATGAAGATTTTTTGAGATAAAACTTCAGGGGGACATTTTGTGAAAATTTGTTATCCTCCAATTGTTCCTCTGTCAGGTTTCAGTTTTGTACTTGTTGTGTGAAGAAAAACCTTCACTGAAGGCAAATGCAATATTGAATCTATCATATAGCTAGCTTGGTTTGTCTAGGCCGGTGTCTTTTCCATATCTGTCAGCAATACCACATCACTCTCACTTAAGCCTGTAAAATCTTTTACAGACATATACAAAACCAAACTCCTATAAGAACATATTCTTGAGAATATTGCCATATTCATTGGCTTCTGTGCTGAAGCATGAGGATTTAAAACTCTTTATCATTTCTTAATTCTACCAAATATACTTTTGCATTTTCTAATCATCTGCACAGAGTCAAATCCTTAACAAAAAAATAAAATAAAATTTAAAAAACATAAGACCCTAAGCATTCAATACATTAACTTTGAGTTCAGAAAGTTCTTGCTGTTTTTAAGCCTTGACCCTGTCACCTATAGGGCTGGAATAAAATCCCTCTCTCTCTTCCCATCACCATTTTCTCTTCTTCAAATAAGATTATTTTTTAATAACAGCTCCAAGATCCTGCACATTTCCACACCTTTTTCCTTTGAATACTTCAGTCTGTGTTGCATATATCTTAACGCCATCACCAGAAAGTGAAAAGGAAAAACATGATATTTCTGACACACATTGATCTCTCTCCAGTGACACTCCAGCCCCTTCTTCCATGAACTGCAATACAGCTGTACAATTCATTATTTTTCCATGAGCACAACTTTGCACGTCTCAGCAGCAAGTTTCAGCTGTCATTACACTACCCATTCACCTATTCTTACTAGAGTCACTAAGTTACTGCCTGCTCTGATCTCCATGTGTGTCATCCACATGTTCTTCCCAATTCCAGACAAGAAATGAGAACACTGAACACTGTTTATAGTATAGAGCTTGTGGGTTCTCCACATTAGGTCTTTGCTGTGCTACCCTTTGTGTTCACACACTTTCACAGGTCCTGAATTACAATGTCTTCTCATCTCCATTCTCCCTTTCCCCAGAACTGAGTGGATACACTGCTGGCTTCTGGGAGCATTTGCCAGGGCACAGTTTTTCCATATGGTTACCCATTGACCTGTAATAGTATAGTCTGAACATTCTAAAAAAATAAGTATGTCTTCGAGTGAGTGTTTCTGTCTAGGGTGAAAAATCACGTCTTACAACCATACGTTTAATTGCGTATTGCTTTGTGAAACTGTGTTGCAGCTTCAGCCAGAGTCCTGAGCTGTCTCAGGATCTGAAAGGTACCATAGCAGTCCTATTTTCGTGAAGTAGCGTTTGCAGTGTCACAGCAAAAATCTCATGCATCTCATACCAGTTCCCTGAAAAGACGATGAACAAAACCAAAAGAACAGTGAGCTGATTGTAAAGACACCCTCACCTTTTTTTAACATTTAGTAGTACCAAATCTTGCCATCTCTGGAAAGACATGAAAAGCAGAACCAACATAAACCTAGAAACAAACTTTATATTTTGACTACATCATGCACTTTACAGCTGCACCAGCTTCTGGTATGTAAGGTAGGTCATTTTGAAGTCACACAGAAGGTTTTTCTGTGCTACAGTGCACTGAACAGTACAGACAAGCTCGTACGTGGCACATCTCACAAATGCAAAGTAGGGCAGGAGGTCTGACATTCTGGTTAAGTGTCATGTGTTTCTGAGGCAGCTGATGCAGTAGTCATACTACGTTGTTTTCCTCCATCAAGAAACCTTACAAAATATGACAGAATTCAAGATTTACAGATGCAGAACCCACCCTAGAAGACTACATCATTTCCTGAGAAAATGATACCACAGAAAGGGTGCCAAATTGGACCTAGTTTACTGTTACAGTTGCTCTGGAATTCATGGGCTGAACACATGGGCCAAAAATGCCTTTAAAATATTCAAAACTTTGTACAGAACTTGTTAATCAGGTTTTCACTCAATTACACGGCTGAGATGGAAGGGAACTTTATTTATCGCAGTCACATAAGATTTACCACTTAGAAGTGGAAATGAGGATTCCTTTTTGTGGCTGAGAAGCAAGAAATTACCATGTGCTGCTAACTGTCAGCAGTAGAATCCTGATTATTCCTTTCTTTTGCCCTCAGAAGACACTTAAATGGAAAAGAAATTTCAGGATGTACAGATAACCCTTTTAACACAGTGAAAGATTTATTGTACAATCATGAATGTTTACAGTGCTGCTACTGCTTTTAGAGGAAGCTTTATCTTGTATTTCATTTGAATCACAACTGCACCGAATTTTCAATTTAGAATATTAGTTGCAGTTCAATAAAACACGTGCAGTTATTTGATATAACATATCTTAGTATTCTACCCCAATGCACTACTGAAGAACACTAACTCCTTAAACTGCATTTTTAAGAATAAACTTTGAGGAGATTAAAACCAAACAAAAATCTAAGTTTTCTGAAACAAAGAGCAGAATCCTTGACAGACATTTCATTTACTGCTTCCATAACCATCAATGAACATCGCTGGGCTCACATATACCACGGGATAAAACAAGCAAATAATGGAATAGAGTCTTGCTGCAGCATCAAGTGTCCCTTTGAAGAGCTGCACCTCAGAGCACAGTGCTGATTTTGCTGTTTGATCTACCAGTTATAGCCTGCACTAAAGTATTCACTTATCCCAGACAAAATACTCTTCTGTCTGCATTATCTTTGCTGGACTGTCGTAATGCCCTCTCCACTTCAGAACCTAAGACAGAATAGAAATTCAGACCTAATTTATCTTCCTGCAGTGGGGACAGGTCTACCGGTCAGAGCTGGAATAAGAGACCCTGGACTGGAATGAAAACAGGGATTTGAAATTATTAGTATTAAAATATTTATATATGTGCACGTATATGTACATTTCAAAGTCAACTGACTCATAAAATGCTTTTCTATGACCTTTAATAATTGACTTACTATTTGTGGGCTGTGCACTCAGCCACAATCCAGCTACAAACATCCCAGAGAAACAAACAGTGGCACCTTCAATAGTTACAAAGAAACTAAACTACCTCAAATGAGCCCTCCTACTCGCTCTTTGCCAGAGAGGAAATAGCACAGCTAAATGGTACCACTTTTACACTATGTTTACATTATTTTTAAATTAGAAAAATAAAACAATATCTGTTTCTTAGGCCATAAGGCTAAAGACAGAGATGCACTCCAGAAGAGCCACATTCAGTGAACACAGAAATTACTGTACTGAAAAGGAATAAGAAGGCATTTAGCCCAATACTCCCTTTTCTTTTTCCTTTGTAAATAAACAACATGTAGTAGCCGCCACTTACAGAAAGATCCGATGAAGCAGAGCATGTACGGTGTGACCCTTCTGTCTGCACACCGACAGCAATTCCAGCAGCTTAACAGAATTAAACCGGGTTAGAGCACTCCTCCAATCTACCTTTGGTTGGGATGTGGCCTATGAAAGAATGATTTTTGATAAAAATTCTTGAATTTTAAGTCCATTATAATTGTTCTTTCATACTGTGTGGTTAAAGTGCCATAATTTAATTATGCTTTCCATGGCAAAATACTTATTTTAAAACACCTATATTTGTTGGACATTCCTTAGATCCTATATTACAATATGCAGGTAATTCTCATTCCCTACTTTTAGTTTTATATACTACTACTATCATGTCTTTTTTTTATGCAACAATCCTAATCTATTGTGTTTCTCCTCCTGTACAGGCAGCTCAACACCTTTAACTGTTCTCCCTGTCCCTCTTCTAGATTTTATCAATTTGACTATGACCTTTGAGAGACAGGATCATCAGACCTGCACGCAGAATTCGAGATACAGAAGTACACTTGAAAAATGAGGTTGATTTGTTTTCCATTCTCTTCCTACAAATCCCTAAGATTTATTTGTCTATTTTTATGTCACCAAGAATTCAAGTAGTGGTTTTGGAGAAATATTCACAATAGATGCAAGATCTCTTTCCTGAAAGGTGATAACAGTTTTCAAATTTACTACTGTGTATGTGAATGCATATCCGTATATTCTGTGAGGAAACACACATGTAACATATTGCAGCAGAAAATGCTTCTTGACAGCCCCACAATGCCAAGAAAACAAAATGCCCAGGAAAAAACCCAAACAATCTGTCGTACCAGATCAAAATAACTGCTGAACTATATGCATCTACCCACTGCTATGTCCATTTCTTTAAAAATTTTATAAGAGCACACAGGCTAATAAACAGGACACACATTGGATGTTTGGACAGTGTCCAAAATAAAGTCAAACAGTTTTGTCCTCACCAGCTAATAGACAGATAACTATCAAAAGATTTTCCCACCGCACAACACACGTTGCAGGTGGTTGTCACGTTGCCAGGATTCTGTCACTGCTCTCAGACTGCTCAAACAGAAGCACCTCAGCTCACAGGTAAACAAGTCGCTTTGCCAGCCATTCTGAACCCTACACAGGAGAGGGACTGCAACGCGGTGATACAGCCTAACCCAGGGCACCCCACGATCACTGCAAGTAGCTGTATATAGCGTAAGAGATTTTTTTGTTTACTTCAGGTGCTTCCAGAGCAGTGTAAGGAAGAGGTGGGGGAAGGTTGTCATGCAGACCTTCTGGCCAGCACAGAACAGGGCAGTACGTGGGTGTGCTCAAATCCATGCTCTGACTGGAGGCTTCTGCATCCACAATGCAGGAGTGTTTTCTGCCAGCCTCATCTGTATCTTGTATAGATCCATCTATCCTCATGAAGGTAACTGTAGAGCACATGAATGTAGAATGTAGAGCACAGGGATGAACATATCTAACAAACAAACACTCAACAGATACACCAGAGAGGGCAGGCATTAATGCGTTTGTGCATTCCTTCAGAAAAATCCTGTGCCACATTTAAATTCAACGTTTTTAGAAAACACTGCAAACATCTTTACCTGCCTCAGTGAAATCCAAGAGCATATTATGAAGCACTAGGAGTTATTTCCTTGCCAGGTCTTCTATTTGTGTTTTCTGATTGTCTTGGTGCTTTTTCATTTGCACCCAATTGAGCACTGCTACATCTCCAGCTCCTTTGCACTGGCCTGCTCATCTGCTGCTGCAACAACTTCTTTGTTTTCCAGGTGGTAATTCCATCTTCTAGCATCTATCATCCTGTTCCTTTACTCAATTTTGCATAGTTGCCACTGCAAATTATTAGCACAAATGGAGAGTGATTTCTTTTTACATTAGCTGTCCTCTCTTCAAGACTTGCTCAGGCAAAGCACTCAGCAATGCCAGAGCAAATGGTGGAAAGGAATGGACCAAGCACAAATGGGAACTGCTAAAGTTGGATGCTCAAGGAGAACTACACACTGGCAACAGTCAGATTCATTTTGCAAGACACAGGAAACCTAGATACTTTATTGTAGTCCCAATCATCTTGGAAAAATATTTAACTATTCTATAATCTGTACCTATAGCATAAGTCCTCCATTATCCACAGACAATTTAAAGGAGAGAAAAGAACAATGAGATGCTTCAGGTTGTTTCAAATAAGTGAAAAATTGCACTACAGCAGCAAATAAAAAGTCTACATCAGAAAGATGTACAACCCTAACAGGATCTGAAGAATAAGCTATATGTAATCTTGTTGTCTTCAATTACTATGCATCAATGGAAGCATTCCTATTAAATGGCCTTTATATGCTCCCTAATTCAAAAAAAGCCAAGAAATTAATTTAATCCTCAAAGCAGATCCCATCAGAAGTGTCTTGTGCCATAAAAAGAAAATGGAAAAAACCAGCTTAAAGTCAGGAAGAGAAAATTTCAGGGGGTTTTCCATGATATTAACTTCTTACATATTCCTACATCTCTTTTGTGCATTTTCCAAGCAGTACAAAAATTCATATACTAACGAACATAGCTATAGGCCTGCCAGACAAAAAGTAACTCCAGCCAACCTTTCAACCTTAATGATGTACCACCACAGCTTTGAGGAGTTTAAATCTTGAAACACCTCTTGATTTGTTTCCAAAGCCTGAATTACTCTACATTAAAAGTTTAGGAGGGCCAAATTGTCACTCTGAGCACCCTGATATATATATATATGTTTATTTTTCTTTTTTGAATTAGCATATCAAGAGCATTCAGCTCAAGCCATTTGTTGCCCATCTGAGGTCAGCCCAATTCGTATTGCAAACAAATGATCATATTATAAACAGCTGATAATATCCCTGTATTTACTTCAATGCTGTTTCAAAAAAAGGATAAGATGGCAAGCAGAATGAGGAAAAGGGTGACAAGGATGGTGAAAGGACTGGAGAACAAGCCCTGTGGGGAGTGACTGCAGGAGCTGAGGTTGTTCAGCCTGGAGAAGAGGAGGCTCAGAGGTGAC
>WEKX01021469.1:37269-94113 GCA_013390025.1 Pitta sordida
CTCAGTGACATGGTCTAGGTGATGGGAGACTCAGATGGACAGAACGTGGTGCCCATGGCTCCGGGGTTATGGGTTCAGTCCCTGGGTGGGTGTTCGCTTCGGAGTCAGACTAGACGATCCTTGTGGGTCCCTTCCAACTCAGAATAACCTCTGAACCTGTGAAAACAGCCTTTGTCTTTAAGGGGTTTCATTTGTCAGAGATAACTTATCAACAAGAGGCTGAGGCTTTATAGCTCTGTTGTTCACAGGGTTACAGCAGGCAGAAACAGGTTGAATGATGGCTCCTACCCAGGGAGGGATGAAGACTGCATGGGTGATGCTCAAAGGACACAAGGGCAGGTTCCAGCTGTTGTGCAATAGAACACACTTGCAGCTGTGAGGTGCCTCCTTCCAGAAAACACACAGCTACATCTTTAACTAACTGCATGTGTCTTGGGACATGTGTAGCAATCTGTTTCATATCAATATTTACAAAGTGTACTCAAAATCATTCATTTTCAATGAATGATGTTAATCCTAGTCAGTGGTTTTCTATTTTTGCAAGACGGTTTTCCAGTGGAGGGACGGGACACTGGAAATGTCACAGATGGCAGCACAGCAAACGTCACCATCTCATTTCTCCACCTTCTCTGAAATGCTCAGCAGTCCTCCAGCGCCCCCCAAGAGCTTGGGGACAACTGACAAAATTAGTCGAACAAGCTTTTTTCCTAATTCCAGGAAACGGTATGGAAGCGACAGCAACAATTGCAAGATGAATGCACTGTTAAATGGCCTACAATGAAGAAGAACAGAACCATAGCATAAACTAGAATGAAATTACAAGAAACACCAGATTAAACTAGTTTAGCTTGAAAGACCTTTCCTCTCAGTATTCACAAGTTTGTGATACTTGGAATAAGTCTTGCATGAATAATATTTTGAATCTATTTTAATGATGTTTCGTGATTATGCATCATGAGCAATATTTAATAACACATATTATATATTTAAAATTACTACTTTAAAATATGTCCAATAAAGTTGGGAGGATGTTGGTCTTTTCCTCCCCCAAAAAAGTCATTACCCTCCTGCTACTGGGCATACCACCATATTTAAAACCAAAAAACTCAAATGAGGATGTAATATATTTTTTGGAATCACTTCCTGATTCTCATTCACTTCAGTTTCAACACTCCATTGCCTATAGCAGAGCAGAAATGATCTTATCATCTAATCCAGAAATGCATACCTGTGCAAATAAAAATTCAGAGCAACATCTCCACAAATTTATAGCTTTAGGAGTACAATTAGAGCCACCATACAAAGCAGCTGATATTCAGGCATGAGGTCATTTGCACGTTTTTAAAATGGGATTTTCCACACAGAGTGAAAGTGACAGTCTAAGGGGCAGGTGCACCAAAAACCTCTGGAGATACTCCCAGCTCGCAAATGTCCCCAGAGGAATGCTCTGGGCAGAAGCAGCTACCCTGGACCACCACGTGCAACCCAAGGGTTAGACTGGGCTGCTATAAGTGCAGAGGTGGCACAAGCACATCTTCACTTCCTGGAGTCTCCACAGTGATAGCACAGCTCTGCCCAATTCTTTCCATCCAAAGATGCAACTTTTAGCTGTGGATCTGGAGAAAGGGCATATGCCATTGTACTCAACCTTTAAAATATAAAACAACCGACCAAAAAATTTTTTAAATATAGGTTGGGGGGGGTGGGGGGAATGAATCTCTGGCTTTTGTATGCAGGTGGTCAGAAGAGACATCTGGTGAGATTTTGATGCTATATAATAACAAGGAGATCATTGTATACTGATCATTCCAGACTCCACAATAAGCACCTTAAACTCAGCAATATTTATATATCCCAAAATAAGCTACATTAAATTTATCACCATGTCAATACAGCAGCTGTCACTGAACATTTAGAAAAATCTAATGGAGAGAGAGGTAATATTAAAACAATGGTAATACTTCACTCTTTAAAACCCTGACATCTTCATTGCACTAGCTAGAAACTACTAAAATCAAGTTTCATATTTAAGGCCAGAAGGTATCATTATAGCCATTTACTCTGAGCTTCTGCACCATATTGCCATGAAATGTTATCAAATGACTCTCTCATTTAGTCTAGAGCTTCTTGGATTCACCACATGCTCAGCTTCACTGATTCAACATTTTATCACACTTACTATTTCAGAAAGTCTTTCCAGCCTCAATTTTTCCTAACTTCACTTTCTCTGTTTTATAAAGGAATTTTTCTGCAAGAGTGTGGAGCAACTTACTACCAGAAATATTGCCTCAAAGACATTAGAGAAAGATTGTGAAACTTCTCTTTTCTGAAGTAACAGAACATTTAAGTTTTTAGAGCAACAGACACAGATATCAGATCAGCCTTGTAGTGCTTTACTGAACACACTGACTGCCCATATAATCTGTATAGCCCACACAACTGAGACACTATTTTAAGACTCCTCACAGCAACACAGTGCTACTACTGCTAATACTCAATATTCTGCTCTCATAGCTGCTATGAATCTTTAAAAGCTTGTATTTAGGAGTCACAGAAGGTAATGACCCATATTTTTAAATAAATCCCAATGCATGCCTATGTTATGTAAGTGTGATACACATCCTGTATTCCTAGAAACATGAGGTCACAGCACTTAATATGATGACAGGTCAGAAATGCTCTTTGTAGTACCTAAGATATAGCTAAGTATCAGTCCAAGCTACAAATCTTTAGTTTGCATGTAAGTAGAAATTACCCATGTAAATTACTTGAAAAATAACATTTTTTTTATCCCTTAATGATGACTCCTCGTATTTACCGAGATATTAAAAATTATTCCTGTTCAAAGAACCTGCAGTTGGTTGGTACCCTCCCAAGATGAAATCCCTGCAGCAGGATGTTAATTCAGGTACCTACCTGTACCTATTGCAAACATAAATCACCATCTTCCCACTCTATGTCTGGATTCATCCATACTCTGACCTCAAATTCCTTCATCTTTTGGTAACACCAGTATTCGTCAGTTAGGGAGAAACTATGCAGAGCAGGAGAAATGCCACTCACTTTGTCCACAGTTCAGAAGGGATGTGAATAGAAATTCTAATTTATAGGATGATCAAAGATCTCCAAAACCGCAGAGGCAAGGTTACATGTACCCCAAATCTACAAGCACAACTCAGCAGGTCTGCCTACACTAATTAGGATACAACATAGGAAAAGGTCAACTTCATAAAATACCAACAGAATTAATACACAGTGACCTTGTCATTTTCTTTGATTTGATTACACGTGCACTGCCAGAGGAAGACTTCATGGGCTGCATTTTATCTATATCTACTTTTGTCAAATACCTCTTGTAAAAAAGTATTAATGCCATCTATTCAGACAACAAATTGAAAAATTAATCTGTATCTTAAGAAAGGTATTGGTGGTTCCCCCCCCCCATTTTTGTTATTTTATTACATCTGTTTCCTACTAACTCTATATTTATTAATGTTGTGTAACCATAATATTAAAAATAATTCTATGTGTCTTGATAAAATGGGAACATCAAAATACATCAATAATAAAAGTGGAAGACTGGATCCATCCCTCCGTCTCTTTGGATACATTGAGGGTTTTGTTATTGGTCATGGGCTTTTTTGTTTTAATAACAATTTCTATGTTTCTATTTTTCCACTCCCAGGCTTCGTAGTAACAAACTGTTTAAGGGAATTTCAAAAAAAAAAAAAAAGTTTTATCAATAGCATTTTGTTCTTTGAAGTCCCACTTCCATGGCCAGTATTAGTTTCTCCCAAGCAGTAGTCTGCTAAGTGATAAATCTTGTAAGAATTCTTGGGCAAACACTTTGTAGAGTATATCTCCACCTCTCTTACCTTATTTTAGTGGTCTTGGGTGTGGGGGTTTTTTTTAAGGGATTTGATTGTCTCTCTGCCTAACACAGAGAGGCCCCAAAGAAAAGCTTTTTCAGTTTTCAATTAATTCGAGTTAATTAGAAAAGGAAAAATCCATTTCCTGAGTTTCACTGCTTTGTTCTGAATTTTCTGTTATGCATTATTCTTCCCTTCAGCCATGATACAGATTATGTTTTTCAACATCCACCTTCTTGTTTCTCATCAACATTTCTACTAATTCCCAATATTCTTTTGCATTATTTAATTATTTTCTTCTATATTGGAGATATTCATGGTTCAGTACCTCCACATAACTTAGTTTATACTCTTCATTTTCTGTGCTATTAACAAAGATATTAAACATTAGAACACATACAGCATTAATCCCCAGTTTGGCTTTTCCAGAAGTTCCAGCCTCATCCATTTAAGATTATTCTTCATTTAAAGTCACCCTGCCATCTCTAGGATCATAGAGCAGCATCTACATCACAGTCAATTTGAATCAATTTTTTCAAGTAAGATTTCATGAAGCAGATTATCAAATGCTTTACTTAAGTCCAAATCCATTATATTTACAGCATTGCCCTCATTCACCAGATTTGTAATTCTATTGGAAAGGTAATCGAGTTTGATATGCCTTTCACACCGTCCTATGTTCTAGCCAAAACATATTCATCACACTGTCCTTGCAAAATGCAGAACCACTGTACATGCAAAGCTGAAAAGAAATAGTTCCGTGGTCTCAGAGGCTGAGCAAACTTTACTGTAATGTGCACAGGCTCAACTTGTTTGCATCTCATCTTCCGCTAGGGAAACTGACCTCTCATTATGATTCAGCACATACACAAATCCAGAGCAATCCAGCTGCCTTTAATACAATTTGTACAATTGTATGTAGATTCAAAATCCAAATCAGAGTTGTATGCAATCACCATCAATACCCCCTTGGCTCTGCATACTGTTAATTCTAGACAACAAATGTGTCCTTCAATCAACAAACTCACACAAGCTATTTTTTTTTCCCTTTCCAAAGCCAGACATCATGGCTGCTTCTGAGGTCAAGCTGTGAAAACTGTGGAAAGCAAGACAAATTATGGATGGCTGTTCTCATCTGCTGGCTTGTCTCACTCTTGGCTCTGAAATGCATGTTATGATGGCTAGGGAATCACCCTTGCTTAGCTGGCACCTGGAGGCTCTTGCATTCATTCAAACACTGAAATGCACACATTTACTTTTGAGCCTGTATTTTGCACTGTAAAAGCAACAGGTTACAATCACAGGACAAATGCACAGTTTGGCTGCTGCTACACAGGACTTTCATCAATATATCCCCCACTTCCCTTCTCAATTACACCAACACAGACCTCTTTATTTTAAAATAATACAGAGTAGCTGCACAAAGAATGCAAGCCAAAGATAACTGCTTCCCAAAAGCAACTGCTGTTCCACATGAACAAGCTAAACTGGGCTTCAAGTTTCCCTAAGTGAGGCAGATCCCCAGACAGAGTGAATGGGTGGATTACAAGGTATTGGCTCTTCATGCCATGCTTTTCAGTAAAAATAAAAAAACAAAATCATGTATAAGAATACAGTTCCCTCTTTGTCTGGACCACTATAGGTTCTCTGCCCCATTCTGCTCTAACTGCTTTATTTGTGATCTCTATATTCAGGTGTCCTTAGTGAAAGAATCACCTCAGATGTGAGATGTCCATGCTCAAAACCATGTAAAATACACTGTAATGCATCACCTGCTCCCTGCAGCACAACTCAATTCACAAGAAAAGTGATACGTAACAACTAACACGCTCATTGGCCTTTAAATACAGATTCCTCCTAAGCCATGTACAATGAGCCTTGCTCCACAACAACTAGACAGCACACATCCCTGCAATTGGATCCTACCCCACGTGAGCACAGGTGGCAGGCTCCAAATCATCATGTCAGGCTTCCTTAGCCCTCGCAGCAACAGGTTAAATTTGACATCTCCGACAGCCTTTTTCTCTGACAGCCAACACAGCACTGCCCAGGCACCAGAATGCAGCACAAGGCACTTTGTTCCTGGCATTCCAAAGGGTCTTTAATTGACTGATTCAAATTAAACGTCCAAAACTCTTTTCAAACTAGAAACACTTGTCTCTGTCTCAAGGATACAATTCTCTTCTTTTGAAAGACTCAATACCTTTAGGTTGAAGTATAGATAATTAAGGCAGAAATCACCAAAATGTATTTCATATACATTGGCAGTGGTATCTGGATTGACTAGAGAGGTAAATCTAGGATGAGAATATCTTTTTAAACTTACTGCCAGTCATAGGGGGAAAAAAAATCCAACCATAAAAAACAACAACAAATTTGAAATAATGCACTGGCTCTATTCAGCTAGATAAGCAATATTACAATTAAGTGATTTATAATGAATACACTTCAAATCATAATGAGACCCCTTATTAAATGTAAACTCAAAACAATTATTTTCAAAAGCTTGAGCATCAGCCTCTGCACAGGGCAATCCACATCAATTGGCTACTGCCAAGCACTTTTGAAAGGTTCGGTACTCAACCAAGGACAATCTGAATGTAGCTGAAGTCAGAATCATGAGCAGATACAGAAACAATGTACATCCAAAATGAACCACTGTCTAGCTAACTTACATACAAAAGCTGTATTTTAAAAAATAAATGAAGTGAAAACAAGGTTTATCCATTGAAGGGCTTGCATTTCCTGCAGAGATACTGCACAGATATTTAACAAGACAAAAACAACAGGATTCAGATCAATGCTGTGATCCCCAGCAGTGCAGTAGCAAAGAAGTACAATCCTCAGTCATCTCAGTCTTAATCACAGTTTAGTACAAGCCAGACCAGACCAGCCCAACACCTCCTCACTGGCATGCGGCCACTTCTGTGAATGGAGCCGCTGATCTCATTACAGTTTGTAGTAAATTATAGTAGACACATCAATAGCTATCAGCACTATTGTGACATTCTGAAAGGAAGTTAAGAGTTGGAAAGCTCTGGCCCCCAAGCAGCCCTTTTTCCCCCAGAAGAGTTCCCATCACATCAAAGTTGGTAAATAGTGCTAGATGTGGTAATAGTGACACAGGCACTGACAGATTCAATTCTCTTTTGATGGCAATCCAAAATCTCTATCAGGAAATTAATTCATGCTAAAGAAATAAATCTACTCTCTTTAAGAGGTCACTTTATAATTAATTATACTCCAGCTTTTAAAGCATTTTGTGTAGAGCAACTCTCTCTAATATAATTATCTCACTGGCTGCATTTTATGGTAAATCTGAATTGAGAACTCTCATCTGGAATGCCAGGAGTGAGACTACTTTAGAATGAAGCTTCAGTAGTTGTTTATAACAAGTATTGGAAAAGCAGGTAATAAAATATTACGCAGCCTTGAGACAAAAGTTAATGAGAAAATAAACAGTAAGAAATTAAGAAGACAGTATGTATTCTGTTCTGGAGTTAGAACAGTCACGTTAAGAGACACTAGTCTCTTAACACTAGCAAATATTGACTAATATTACAGGACTTTGTTCAGACATCTGAATTATCACATCAGAGCTCTTCAGTGGCCATTCCATGGTCCTCTTCAGCCAACACACAGCCCAACAGCACCGTGGTCCCTGCCATGGGCAGCTCCCTGCACCCAACACTGCCCCTCATGCCTCCAACATCATCCCAACAAGTCCGCATGACGCACCCAACACTGCCATTTTTCCCCAGCACTGTGGAAGGCACTGCTCATCAACTTGGGGAATACAGGGGCATTTCCCTTTGCAAAGGCCTGTGTGTACAGCTAAAGGAGAGATTTATCCACACCTAAGCCTTGCTCAGGACTGGGCATACACGCAGGGGACTGGTACCAGTGCACCTGGTAAGGCAGTTACAAAAAAAGCAACAGGTCCTTCCACAGCAACCCTTCCCATCAAAGACATTCCCACCCATCTTCCCACCACACCCAACTCCTCTCCTTCCCATTCATCCTCTTTTGTTTCACTTCTGCAACCTGCATTTTTGGTCATCTTTTTCAACCAGTGTCTCCTTTAGTATTTGCTCCTGAACACATTCCAGTTGGCCAGATCCTCACTTTTTGTCTCTTCTCAGAAAGGTTATTCTGCTTCACCTTCCCATGGAGTAAAATTAAATGTTTCTTTTATTCAGACAAACATAGCTCAAAGCAATTAGCAATCATCAAGAGTTAAAGCCAAATCTTTAAGAAATTCAGGAGGGACTGTCTTTCACTAGAATTCCATTTCTCCTTCACCGTATATTAAAAGAACCTCTGCCGTTTTGCAGGAACAAGCAAATTGGAAAAAATGAGACCAAAAAACCACTTTTCATTGTATACGAATTCCTGACATTTCAGACCATCTTTTCTAAATCAGTACAAAAGACTAAAGGCCTAAGGCTGCTAAATCATATTTATTTCATAGCATTACACCATGACAGTGTAAAAGAGTAAATCAAAATCTGAAACATGAAGTATTAGCTAAATTAGCTTCAAAAAAAGCAGATGTTGCAATAAAAATAGGCAAAACAGTGTAGCATAAATCAAAATAATTCCTTATTATCAGAACTAAAATGAAAGGATTTTTTTCATCAAAATACAAACATTCCCACTATGGATTTTTACCAAAACTGCATTTATCTTCAAACCACGTTTTGCAGGCAGAAAAGTACTGTGCAGTTCTGAAAAACTTCAAGGAACTATCCAGATTTCAGGGTACTCCAAGTCACCTAGAGCATTACAGTCACTACCCATGTGAGATGAGCGGCTTTCACCTTGGCCAAATTCAACCTTGTCATAATACACTTAACCTAACAACCTGCACGTACCAACACTGATTTTTGTTTCTGGTGCTTATGTATTAATCCTCCCCTTTTACTGTACTGAGCATGAGATCTACAAATATTCTGTAGCAAGAAGTCTCAACCCACACCTTCACACATTCATCCCCTATTACCTGACTGCTGATTTGAACAAGGTGTACTAGAAGCCTGTGCACACAACTTTCTCTGTAACTGAAAACAAAATAAAATAAATGCCCTTTGAGACATATTTTACGTGAAAACTAACTCAATTTTATTGCCTAGTAGCAGAATTCAACTTCTACATTTCTTCCTGGCTACTGCAAACTGGACATTTCTGAGAAATGCCCCAATGCAAAGCAGTATTCTAGGCTCTCTTTAGAGACTGTATTTACTTCTGGCTACATCAACCCAATTTGAGTTGGAGATCCATCAGAATTAAGTACCCTACTTCAAACAGCCAAGAGGACATGATAACAGCTTCCTACCAGTTCTCCAAGTACTCTCTCCATATACTTCAATGATGTTCCTTTATACAGAGTCTACAGTTTTGACAACAAATAACCCTTGAACTATAATCGGAAAAGGTAACTTCAGTTGCTTCATGACTCATTACAGCCTTCTGGCTTCCTTCACACAGACATAAACATAACACACCACAGAAAATGGCCGAACTCAATCTCTACATTCTGAATACAACAAAACAATCACGTGGATTTCCAGTTAAGGAAAGTAGATAAAAAATATTGAGAGCTTCTCTGTCTCACAGTATTTTACTTAGATTGCTCTGGACCTCAAGTCACACAGCAAACCTCTGTAGCAAGCTGGTTTTGTTAGTGAAGGAAGTAATAATGTAAACAAGGACATCTTGGCAGTGCCCAACACTCAGACACCATTTTTTAATAGAGAAATTAATACTAAGTGTTGTCTGTTTCGGATTAATTCACACTGAACTGCTGTCACCTATATGGCACGATAAAGCAGCAAGCATATATCCTGTAACCATATACACCAATCTTTGGGATGGTAAACTGTCCTTGGTCAGGTCAAGGCTCTGATTCCATCAATCTCTCAGAGCAGTAATGCTTCTTCAATGGAGATTCAGCGTGCATATACTGGCAGTTCATATCTACAGGATCAGAACTCGCAGTCATTTCTAGGAGCAGTATTTGACCCATACTTATCTAACTATTGAAATAAATATGGCAGCCAGATTTTAAATTATGAACCAGAAGTACAAGACTACATTATTTTAAAAAAGCAAATTTAAAAAAAACTTGTATTACCACAGAAATTCCACTGATTCGAAGAGAACAGCTGTAGTACAGAATCTATGGCTTCAAAATGTAATTTCAGAAAAATACTAACTACAATCTAATTTTATTTTCTATTTTCGAATTTGATTGAATACACACTATGAGTATTGTCCATTAAAAGGCCCATACAACAATTTTCTATATATCTCATTTGCAATTCTGCTCAATCACTGAACATTTCTAGTACTGCAGCTGCAAAGGCGGCTAAATCTGCCTGGCTTTCTGGCCATTTACAGTAACACACAAAATATTTTTGCTCCTTAATTCTTTCAGTCACATTTCTGCCAGATTACAGACACTTCTGCTCGGTCCCTCACCCCCCTTCTCACTGTTGGGGAATTAGGTTATGTAATAGGCTGTGACACAACATAGTAATACAGAATATAACCAGGTACAACAGAAAAAACAAAAGGCCTTATTGGAATAAGTGGTACAAAGGATATCCTCTGGATGATGTTTGTTCTGTCATCACATGTCTATAGGTCACAATACGTTTGAGAAAAATATGAAGAAATGATTTTTAAAGGATGCTTCACTAACACAACTATAATCTCTGTGCTCTGCTGCTTTAATCCCTGAAGATCTTGTTTAATAAGCCTCTCCCACAGAAACCGATTAAAATCCACATCTTTCATATCTTCCGAATAAAAGAAATAGCACAAAGAGTAGTTCATATAAAGTGTTAGTAATTATGCTGAAACTGCAATTTAACAGACTGTTCCCTTTGATTTATTTATTTCTGGATATCCATGAATGAGCGTACTAAGCCATTACATGACAGTATTTCAGCATCAACAGGAAATCACAGTCCAGTTTATAATTTACTGGATGACAACTCTACTGTAGCAAAGAAATAGGAAATCACTCATATCAGTGCTATTAATTACAAAGGAAATTACCTTGGTACAATCTGAAATTCACTTAAAAGCATGAATATTTGCTGCCTATGGCAGGTAAAGACATAATTCTCCCCATTGCAGGCCTTAGGTCAAAAATTCAACAACGCCACAAACTTAACATGAATCATCTATATTTAAGAGTTGAATAAATTTCTGTGATAGGCTACCAGCTTAATTCTGGCTCGTTCATATTAAATAAGTAATTAGAAATTACGTTTTAACTACATGCTTTGCAGTCCCTGCTTCAGTTCAGCAAATTCCTGCAGTCACAGTGGCTGCAGAATGGAAACTGTCAGGCAGCAGCACAGCCCCAGGGAGTGGAAAAGGGGTTTCGCCCGAGCTCTGCTCAGATTTGATAGGAGACTATGAATTAAAACGACAAGGAAGGAATGAGCCCTCACACCAACGAGTGACAACAAAGGAAAACACAGTCCTTCACTGTATCTATTATTTCCCAAGGCCTTCTGAAATCACAATCTCCAAATAGAAGTTCCACATATAGGAGAGTTACTGAAGCCCAGAGTTACAAATCCTCATGAAGTGCAGAACCACTGCCTTCCTCCAGAGGAAGATGAATACCACAGCCGACACTTAGACCTGAATGTATGTGCTACCGAAACATCAGGGACACATGTCAGACAGCACTGAAAATATTCACTCAAAATACATGATTTACTGTACAATTCCCCTGTATCTATAGCTAAGGAAAGGGGAAAAGTGCAAGAGAGCAAGTTACCATCAGCATCCTTTCACTTTGTGACCTCTCTCTTTGTCCCATAAGAAGATCCAATCTAGGTTATCGCAGCACTCTAGAGAAATGTCACCTTTAAGGGCTTCTCTAGGAGGCCTTGGGCAGCAAAACAAGCTTCCACAAATAAGTACAGTTTAACATTAAACTGAAAAACACTGAAAATCATAAATTCTAAGCAGATACAGGGTTAAAGAAGATCATATTATATATGAGGTATTGTTAACTCAAACTTCCTTGGTTCAATAACTCCAGGGTGAATCTCACAGTGGAATCCAGTGCTAAATATCTGGAACCAAACATGAGCTTAATACGATCCAGGGTGTTCTAACTTTATCATCCTATGTCTTGTTAGGATTGCAGGAACGCTAGTATAAATTACTGTAATCCAAACATTCTGCAGAATAGGAACTTGTTTCCCTCCTCTGGATCCAAGGTAAAGCCCCTTCAGCATCACCAGGTAGGTAGGAGAGAGCAGTATTAACATTATTACATGTACAGCCTAGGGTTAACTGCAAAAAAAACCCAAACCCTTGCAAATCAAGTAATGTAGTGGGTAATCACAAGGGAAGTCCAGCACACAAATGCTTCAATAATTTGCCAATCTCTGACCCTCATCACCAGCTCCTGAATATCAAATTCCTCATCCTCAATAGCAACTTCTGTTGCTTTTTCTGGCTTTGTGCAGGTTACCTGACAATATCAAAAAAAGAACTTTTAAAGACTTTGAATTCACGAGTACGAAAATGTCACTTCTTTTCATGGTTTACAGCTCAATTTCTGACAAATAATAGGACTTTGAATAATTCTAACTCTGAATCTACACACGAATAACTCATGGACAGGGCTGCCTGACCAAGCACGCCTGCCTCTGAAGAGCAGATCTGCAGTACACTGCTGGAGCATGGCTGGCCATTTCCTAAAGCACATCCAAATTCTGCAGTGGCCCTCAGAATTTATCCTTCTCTTAATTATGAGGCAAGGTCCCCAGGCTATCAGGTTTACACCTAGTAAATCTCTGTGAAAAACCTCAATCAGGTTAAATTTCAGGTACATTTGTGATCTCATGCACAAAGTGAGGTGATAACGATTTCTGTCTTGTTATGAATTCTTGACCTACTGTACACAGTATTTACTGACAGTCACCCACATGCTCCTATTTAATAGTTGACTTCTCTTCTGAGACTACGATACAAGTTTTCAGGGTCACAAGGTTTGTACAGCTGTCCTGTAAAAAACTACCAAGCACAATAAAGTACCTACCACCTTTCTTACAGCCCATCTAACACCTTTATCAGGGGGTTAAAATTGGACTGATGTGATCCAATTGAAACCTACAACCTAGTATGGAGAAGGTTCTCCCTCTCATTAACAGTCCCCTGGAGCAGCTCCTTACTAGAAAAACATTTTGGTTTCTCAAATAGTTTTGTCACTGACTAGGGTATTTCCATCAATATTATGTAAGGTTGAAATAACAACTCGGTGAGGGAATACCCACAAGAAAACAAAGCCAGACTCAACAGGCCCTGCAAAACAGGCTGCAACATATGAATAAAATTCTCTACTAATGAGTTTCTAAGTCTCTGTAAAATCCCAGTATTTGGCAAAAAAGCGTTGCACTTCCCATTTTAACATCCTGTGGCATAAACTGTCATGTTTTAATTAAACACAAAATGCAAATCACAACCCCAGGAGATGATGCCTCTAACTGTTTTTCTTTTAGTAAGTCAGCATGAAAATCAACTATGGCAGTAAAGTGGACCAGAGACCAGGGCAAGGGTGCACCTCTTGAGGCTGAGCTGCCCAAATGCCACTCCAAGGGGCAACTCTTCATGAGTTACGGGAAACATTTCTTCCAGACAGGCTCCCCCTTGGCAGGTAGGAAGCCATCCATCTCTGTTGCTGCCCTCACAATTGATAGACTGCACTGTTGGCAAACAAGAGATAACAATGATCTAGGCTAGTCTTACACACATTTCATTGCCTTCAGCTGCTGGGAAAAAAGTCCGTACTCCGAGGCCTCATCCACACTGCAGTTCCCCAGGAGAACACCCCAACCAGCCCTGGGAAATCATGAGAGCTATCTTATATAGTGCAAATAGTAAACAACACTTTGTTCACCTGACACTTCAAACTACCCTTCAGAGACAGCACCATGCAAGAATTGTACTCCATCAAAAAACATTTTGTCTGGTGACTGAGTATCTCTCTATTGGGAAGCTAAGAAAAATATAGACACAATCTAGAAACCGAAGTCGTGCTGGCAGAGAAAAACTGTGTACTTGCAAATGCCATATCAGGATATTCAATATATCTTCATTTTCTCTCCTCCTCAAATCTATCAGCTCAGGAAAGTCAGACGTTTTCATAATAAGTGAAACCTGAGGATGGGAATGGAACCAAACCCTATTTAGCTTATCACACATGGAACCAACCAGAATTTTTCCATGGCTGTTTTTAAAAACAAATTATATATAGATACAGCTCCTACATAGTCAATATTTGTTAGGAAAGTATGTCTTCTAGCAACATTCAACTATCAGGGTGTAATTGTATAACCCACTATTCCAAAACCAGGAATCCACCCTTTAGGATCAGTGTTTGCCTTTGAACATGGTTTGAGACATAGGAATTCTGCACAACAGCAGCAAAAACCCTCAGGAGCTCTTCATACGAAAAGGGCTTATCCAAGATAATTGACCAAAGTCTCAAAAATACAGCTCAACCTACAGATGTGGGAAACAACCAAACAAAGGGCATGCAAATATTTAAAACTATCTGAAGTACTGCATTCTAGAGTGTATTTACTCTTAGAACTGAAAAATGAAACAAGGAAAATCTACTCCATAACCATGTGCATCCTTATAGACAGCAGGATGTTTGACACCAATATTCCCTGCTGTAAAGCTACAACATACCTAACTCTCCATCATCACCAGGATTTACTTTTTAAACCAATATTCTATAATCACAGTCCTGCATGAAGTACCTGAATGCAGAAAACCAACTTTCTGCAATGGGCCTTTTGAAGTCTCAGGGTGGCCCAGTGCCACGAGTCAGACAACGTCTGACTCCCTGCAGCCCTTCAGATCTAGTTAAATCTGTACTTACCTTATTCTTTGCACTGAAACACTTCCCTGATGCTGTCAGCATCACCTCAGCTAAGATGGACATGCAGTACTGCAGCTGGTAAATGGAGAGTGAGGGAAAGAAAAGCTCTGGAGGAAGCATTTATTTCACAGGAAAAATAAACCAATTACTCTAGCCAAGATAAAAAAGCTGTGAAATGTTAGGTGTCCTTCATCTTGGGTGGGAGAAATAAAGACATTTTCACTTAGGCATTGCACAAAGTTGAGGAAATGTCGAAAGTACAACCTTTAAAAAAAATCATGAACATTTATAATTATTAATGATAATTATTATTATCATTAATAATAAATGATAATGAAGACATTACCTTAGTGGCAAATGTCTTCATCTAAAATTCTTAACTGATAGGGACTTTGCTGAATTTTTTCACAGGTCAGAAAGTGGTGGTGTGCACCTTCCTTCTCAATGGGGAAAAAAAACTATATAGTTTAAGTAAAATACAGAGGAAAGACTATGTTTTGACAGGCTTGTCTATGAATGCAAAACAGGGGGGGGAACGCTCTGAGGCTGGTGAAGTTCTTGGAATGTCCACACTGGCCATACAGCATACATAACATCAGCCCAATATTAGTAAGCCAGAATAAGGAGACTGGAAGGCCTGCATGTCAGTTTTCCTTAATGACTAGGCAATAGAACTGTTCTTCAGGTCAAGACTCTTTTCAGGTTAATAATCAGCAAAACTTGAATCTCTAAAGTTTTGCGGGGGTTTTTGGTATGGGGGTTTTTTTGGTGGCCCAAGTGATGTACTGTGATTGATAGACACAGGATCTGAATTGCTGTGGTTCTAAGCAAAATATTACAGCTTAAATCACAATGCAATTAGCAATACGGGAAAATAGACACATTTACTTTGTTGAATTAGAGCCCTCATCACTGATGTGATTTCTGGTAGATGGTGAGCCTAAATCTGTTGTGGATTTTAGTAAAGCTGCCAATATTTTGCTCCACAAGGGCAGGAAGATGATGGGACAGAACACACAACAGCAATTCCATCTAGGGGCGATAAATTTCAGATCCCCTTTGTGAATCCTCCAGCCTTATATAAAAAGAATGAAAATTACTTTGTGCCTTTCTTAGGTTTCTTTTTTTGTTTCACCCTCATTAAGGTCTTATTTCCCTGGAAAGCCACAAAGTACTGTCAAACCAAAGTATTTGCAAATGCTAAGTTCAGGCACTCCACCAGTACAAACACGTATGTATCTTCTCCAAGCACATCCAAAATCCCTTTTGGGTGATTATCAACACAACTTCACTGTAGTAAGTTATCAAAATAGACCAGTTTCATTTGCAAAATGCCAGTGCTAATTCCAAACTGACATTGGTACACATGTGCAATACTTAGGGCAAATAAATGCTATTTCAATATTTAACATGCTTGTTCTTGTTCTGATCTACCTTAGAATTTTGCTAGCTAAAATAAAAGAGATCCTGCACACGTGCATGCGCTCTTTACACAAATGTAATATTTTTTTAATTTATCATTGTTGTACTACAGTAAAATAGCCAGACAATCTGCTTAAGTTAGAGGGTTTTATACCCCTCCAGAAAAACTTAAACTGTCCGAGCTTGCCCACTGCTCGGCACAGCAAGCTTCCTTGTCCAGCCTAAGGTTTGACTGTGAAGTTTACATTCTTATTTCTGGTTCTATTCTATTGGTTCTAAGTCTGGCTTGGCATACGAATTGCATCTCAGTTTCTCCCCTCATTTATTTCCTCACTCACAGGTATTTATGAGCTAAAGTTTTGTCAGGACTTTGATATACCCAGATAAAAGATGTCAAGTACTGTTCTTATGGAATCAAGCTATGCAACAACCAGCTTCGTCACTTGTGCAATGTCTTCTCCATCAGCTCATGCCAATGTTAACATGCCAATGCTAAAGTGAAACGATAGATCAAAATTCCATGCTGAAGTCCATTTTTTAAAAAAATCTCCTTCGAAAATATCTTCTTTAAACAGCAGAAGCAATTTGGCAAAGAGTGATTGATAAGTTGCTTTGTTTCACGGTGTAAATCTTTAATTTCATTTGCTGTCCTTGTTACTCTGACCCTAGCAACAGTCCATAAATATTTAGGTAGCTTTCCACCAACATGCTTTCAGCTTTTGAATACTAATGCTAGCTGCAGTGAAGAAGAAAAGGAATTGTTGTAATGGACCAAGGAACTAGCTGTGAATATCTAACCTGCTGTTTGTAAGGCATTCTGTTTGCTGGAATTAAAGCAGTCATTACTAGCACAAAGGAGCCCGTCACATTGTTAATGAATTGTGAGGCTGTCTTGGGAAAATAACAAATATCTTTACCTGAATAAGCATTAATGTTGTAACAACCAGCAAAAAAATCAATATCTGTATAAAGCCCAAGGCTAAGAACAGAAAAACAAGACCGACATGCATACAGATAACCTTACCAGTGAAGAAATCAAAGAGATTTTGGTTTATTCTGCATCTCATCATGGTGCCTGACAGATTATCAACAACCTCAAAAGTACCCTTTGATATAAGTACAGTGAAGGCCCAGGGATATGACCTCTTACTACCCATATTCCCCCATCCCACAACACCCCAAGCTTATTAAACTTCAAAGTAAGATTTGACAAGACCATTCTTGGCAAAGATCGGTGTGCAATAGTGTGGTGAGCCTTCCCACTGCCCTAGCCAGGAGAAATGCAAGCTTGAGAAGAGTCACAGAAGGCCCTTTGTCTTCTTGGTCAACAGATGCAACATCCCCGTTCAGTCTCCAAGGGGACAGGGTCATTCAATCCGTGAAGGGGAATTCCCCTGCCAGCTGGCCAGATCTGTCAGAGACACTTATCATTCCCAGCAACGAGGGGTGCTGAGTATAAGTAACCATTACTACTGAAAGAGCCGCAGTAGTGGTAAAGTTGCTAAAATTCACCTGGACCTTGTTCCCAGCTTCTGCTAGAAGCCTTATCTAGGCTTTATTTCCTTCTTCTCTCCACTATCGAAATTGCCTTAAGAAATTATCTTGCTGCTTTGCTCTGCTTTCAGAACTGCAGAAGAGAGTTGAGAACAGCTCTCCTTGCTCTCCAAAGCTCTTACCACTTCATCGTGAAAGTAAAAGCTACCCTCCTAGTTTTAGATTCCATCCTTTGCATTTTTCTGTGCATGTAGACTTTGCTCCTTAGATTCTCCTTTCCTGTGTTCTGCTTCTTTCTAGGGACTATCCAGAGCAGAAAAGCAAGTGCCAAGGACTTCCCTGTCTTTGACATTCACTAGAATTCACTGACAGTAAAACCTCACCTCTTCTTTTTTAGTAATTCTATAAGGATAAATGGAGCGAGGAATTGGACTCTGTCTTACACAATAGCAGAAGGGTAGCAGAGTCTTAAATTTGCCGTAACAGTCACTGGAGCAAATTATGATGGTGCATATCCTCCCCGATCCTCCATTTGCTTTTTACCTGAACTGAAAACCGAAGTCTCTGGCTGCTAAAAATGTATGAGCAACGGCAAAGCAACAAGTCTAACTTAAAATCAACAAGTAATTCGAAGCTATTTTCTTCACATTATGTTAGGAAGCATCTGCACACACGGAAATTACACTGCAAATAACAGTTACACAGAGCTAATGGTTTAGCCTGCTCTATAAGGCCCAAAACTCACTTGAATTGACTAACCTACACTCCTCACACACGCTCCCCCCATTTCTTTTTTTCGTAAAAGCATAATGTACTTGTATGCAGCTTAAGAAGAGGCATAAAAATCTGCAAATTCACTTTCCAACTCCTCTTCCAAAGTGACTTAAAAGGTTTCTGCAACGTAGAAGACAAGATTATAGTTACTATCAAGAAGATGATTCTCTAAATTCTTTTAAGAATAACAGTTTTTTTCTCACTTTGCACAACTGTTCCCTGTTTGGACTGTATTTCACCCAGCTCTCTCAAGCCCACTGTCAGCTGCCCAGCAGGCCATGTAGTGGGGTACCATTTTATCTTGAGAGTTCTGCTGCATGAAAGGGAGCAAAGCACTCACCAGAGCTCACAAATGGTATGGTTCACAATAAAGAAAAGTAGGCTATCTTTACCATAAATTTTAGGCACCACTGAGATAACGAGTACCCACTGAGTGGGGCAAAGAGCATTAGTAGGTTGGAAGTTTCTTTTTTTTATTCAAGTAAAGGAGCTCTGCTGTTACTGCTGCTGGATCCTGCAAGTTCTCCTTTATAGAGAGAGTTTAACAGTAAATGTGAACAGCTGGTATTTGCTATATACACGTAGTTGTTACTAAAAGGATTTCGATTAAATAGATTTTTTTTTCTTGTAAAATGAAAAAGCATTTAGGTACTATTTCTCAGAATACACTGATCCCAAAAAGCACAGCTCCAAAACAGATCGGAACTACAGAATCCATATAAATGTTTTCAGAACATAAGTCTCTAATATTTGAGCACAAAATCACCTTCAGTGATTTACACCTAAAATGGGGGTCTGATACCCACTGCTGCCTGAAGGAAAATTCTTTCCGATATTAACTCTTATCCAAGGCTTCAAGCTCTCTTTAAGCTGGAAATGATTCAGACTAACATGCAGATACATGCAACCACTAAAAAAATTGATAAAGTAACCAGTGATTACTAAATCACAAGCCAATTTCTTCATATACCACCTGTCTAACCATTTTTAAAGGAGGTTTAGTGACTCATTGGTAAGAGTTAATAGTGAAGATTTCTCTTTTTTTTCACCTTGAAGGGCCTAGGAAGATAGAAGATATTTATTAGTAGTGTCAAACCATGGTAGTTTCTTAATGATGTGCCATTCAAAAGCACTCAGCCCAATTGTTTTCAATCTTGGCTTTCAGAACCAACCAAGTCATTATCACGCCCACGCAAAGTTCCAATGAAGTATCTGTAATATAAAACAACATATCTCCACTCAAAGCAATGCAACTTTACTGATCTAGATGCTTCAGCCCATTCCCCACAGCAACTCCTAGCAGGTGAGCACACATTCCGCATCAGATACAGCATTTTCAAAAAGCACAGTTTGGTCATTCAGCATTCAACCCTCTGTTCTGAACACATTTAACAGTTCTGCCTTAAACTTTCTTTGTGCAAAAACAACAGGGTTTAAAACCCCACAGGAAGCTGTTATTTCTCTCACATAAAGATATTGGTAGTTTACTGTCGGCTAAGGCAGAACGAACATCCTTTCGGTGCCATATTCTGCGTCCTGAGTTGGCAGAATGAACTACAAGTGAATCCTGTGAGTACTGCTATCCAAAAAAACCTGCACGTGTTCTACAAAGAAGTTTATCAGAGTGCCTTTCAAGCTAGTTGCCTTGCACACACAATTCTTCAAGATTAGGAACCCAGCAGCACCAGCAGTGTGGATAAAGAATGTGTTAAGCACTTAATCAACAACATCAGCTCAGAGATGTCAGAAGTCTGGCTGAACTAGAAGGGAATCATACGTGGAAATCCTCACAAAAACCTGCACTTAAAGTACTCCTATTGGTGTGCTACACAGCATGGGGAGGTTACACAGCTTAGAAGTGCTGCCTTTCTCCCTAGTACTTACAGGGTCTCTTTTGCTTACCTCTAGTGACTTTTAAAGAGAAATTCAGGGCCCAGGGACTCTTAAAAATGTGTAGAGGGAATTAATTGTTAGGTACTAGCCAACACAGCCTCTTTCAATAAAATGATGCCATTAGCCATAGTTTTAGCTATTGCTAATGCTCTAATAGCTGCTGGGATTTGTCACGACCAGCGCGCTGCTACTACTTAAGCTTTTCACTTTGGATAGAGCTTAAGGCCACCTCCGGGATTTCAAGAATCACACAACCAATCTCATCACTGCCCCGTGTGGTGCTTACTAGGTAAACACCTGTAAACCAGAAGGAAAATTCTGAGCCTGGCAGCACTGGCTGGTACTGGTGGTTACCTCACAAATACCTGCACTCCCTACAGCTTCCCTGCTCTTAATTCCGTGTTCCATGGGGTGGTTCATTTCCCACTGCTTCCCAGCACACAGCTAACTCTGGCACCTGCGTTGTTTTCACCTCGAGGCAAATGAACTCACTATATGGGAGCTGACACTGAATAGTCCTAGGAACATTCTAGAACTCACCCATTACATACACCATACCACTCATGGTAGGACACAGCTAATATACCCATGACAGATGCTGTCTTGTCATTTGCTCTGCCAGACTATGCTGGATCTGGAGTTAAATAACTGATTCACGAAAAAGTAATCTCAGTACACATATTTCTCACAAAAACAAGGAGAACCCTTATGGCATTCACTCTTTTGGTATCAGCATGATCAAATGATTACATTCAGGGAAGCAATCTTCAAGGATTTTTCCCTATGATACCTTGGGAAAGAAGCTGTTTCAATCTTTCCCCTTGCCAGCATGAATTTTTAATGAAAGTAAATCAAATTTCCCTCGGCTCTCTAAATACCTGAACTGCCAATGATGGTCTAAAAACGTTCAGTTCCTCAATCAGTTCTCTTAAACAGAGGAGTTGTTTTCCCTGCTTATCATTCTTAATCTATACCCTACTGCAAAACTTCCCTTGGAGAACCAGGTTTACTTTGTCTTTATATTCATCAGCTGCATCTCCAAGTTCCCCTTAGCTGCTTTGTTAGGCTTGCACAACAACAGAGAGCAATGCCTTCTTTCTTCACCAGCAGCCTGTGCTCCCTGCTTTCTCAGGGATTTGATCACTGGTCTGCAGCGGACTATGACTCTTAACAAGGCAAAGAGGTTTTAGATTTATAGTCTGCTGCATATCAGCAGATGTGACCAGATTCTGTATCAAATACCTCATTAAAAGCAAACAATATAACGACACGCGCAGCAGACTTCTCCCATGCACAGATCAGGCTAAGCAGACTAACCCCAAGTGTGTAATCCCCCAAATGTGGGATTACAGTCACTATCAATTCTGCAAACTACTGTCCTCTAAATTCAAAGACTGAAGTTTACTCTACTATACTATTCTACTCCTAGAAGACCTGTAAAACCTTGGATATCAAATACAGTTTTAGCATCAGGAGTAAAAGTGCCGTAAAGCCACTTGCCTCAGTAAAGGGACATTGCAATACAAAGTCAATAAAATACTTGTTAGTATGTTTTTAAACTTCTCTCGCATCTTTCTTTACCAGAAGCTCCCTGAATCAACACCCCAAACAGCACAACAGTCAAATCAGACACAAACACAACATTCAGAAAACAAAAGCACCTTCCAGCTACTTGACATTTATCTCATACTCCTCAAACGTGTAGTAAGTGGCCTTCTCAGTTAGCTTTTAGATCTGACTTTGCTCATGATTGTGTACTAGGCAGCTGGTCTAGTCCCTCAAAGGTGTTTTTTCCTACTGTGTTTGTCCTTTGTGATTTTGCACAGCTGTATCACACTGAATAGATACTATGATCTGCATCTATGTTCTCCTAGATATGAGACAAGAGGAGTCACAATTCTATTAAATTGATCTTTTATCTACAAGTTTGCAAACACATGGTGCTGGAAGATTGCATTTAAATTCAACACTTCATTCCCTTAAGTCAGTGTTTAAATTCTATATGGTGTGAATGAGGTCTTAATTCTACTGCTGAATTGTTCCATATGATAGGAATGCATTTTTTGAAGTAATTGAATTCCATAATGGGAAGGAAGAATTCAGTTAGCCTGAAATATGTCTGAATTAGTAGATTTCAAAGCAGCTGTACTAAAAACAAACATGACATACAAACTAAGAAAAGTATATGGTCAAAGTATATTGTTGATTAAAAGCTGTAAATTATAGATTAAATAACTACCTTAAGACTGCAGACACAAGTAATGCAACCAAAAACTGCACCCATATCTTTAGGATACAGGCTTGTTTTCAAACTGTAAAACAAATTAAAATTGAAGAATAATTATTTTCTTTGTTTAAAGTAAGTATTTGTTTTAAAGCAGGTATGATTCAGGGTGACTTCAAAGCCTGAATTGTTTTGGATTTATTTTGCTTTTTTACCTTTGGATGATTACTCTTATTAATAGGTCTACATTGTTTTTCTTGGATTTGTTCTAATATAGACTGAATTCACTCCTGCAAAACAAAATTAATTTTTTGTGCCTGTTTTAACCAGGTCAAAAGCTCATTTCATTAACTTAACATCACATATGCACAAACATCACACGTCATTACTAAGTGACTGCACATGCAGAAAAAGCACCCGAGTCTATGGAGATATATAACCTGCTCCAGCCGCAGGCACACAGGCAGAAAGGAGGCTGACATCTGCTCCTATTTCACAGTAGTCACAGTATAGATAAGGCTGGAAAGGACCTCAAAGATCATCTAGTCCAACCTACAGTCCAACTAAACCTAGCATCTACATCTAGATCATATATCCCAGTCAAGCAGTCAACTACCTGCACACATGGTCTCTTCCTGGAAAGGGCGAGGTCAAGGAAGGGGCCGTGCCACCAGCATTTCTCATCCCAATGTGTGTGAGGTTCCCAAGGCTTTGTCCTCCCACACGCTGCCTGCTGCTTGTTCATCGGGTCACCAGACAGCATGATAAAAGGCAACAATTCCAAGGGTTCATGCTTTATATCCATCCACCTTTTACTACAGGACAAGTTGTACAAGGCTCAGGACAAGCCTTTAAGGAAAGGCCTGTCTGGGCCATATCTTGATGTTGAGTTGAAACCCTCCTGATAAATTTGTTTCAATATAAGAACCCAAATAATAATTTACTTTCCACCTTTCAGATGTTTATATTCAGCAACACAGCTTGGTTTATACTGTCTTTATTTCTAACCTATTTGCATGAGCATAGCTCTCTTGCAATTCCTGCCTAAGAATTTCTGAATAGTAAGAAGTTGACAGTGATGTTTTCAAATCATGAAAATATTCAAATCAACACTCAGCTACATTTTTCAAAACAGACCTGTAGCTGTACCAATGCAAATCACTTCTGTACCCAATTGGTCTATTATCATATTCATACAAGTTATTTGTTTTAGAGACTTGAAATCCCTATGGTGGATTTTATTATTTGCTCTTTGTTACATTAGCACCGTTATGCCCTTGGAAATACCCATGGCATTAGTTTCTGAATGTTTTTCATGTTATCTATTCCAACAAGAGAAAACATGTTGTTTTTCCTGTAACTCTTGAAAATAACAATATGGATACAGGAAAGAGAATTTATACAAAACAAGGTGAAGAGGGAGTAGGAATAACTGAGCACTCAGAAAAAGAAGTTCAGAAAAAAAATTAAATCCGTAGTTTTAATAAGCATTTCATGGAAGTCAAAATTTAGATTCAGAATGAACTTCAATTGGCAACAAAAGGGTATGCTGTGTTCTGCCATGAGATTTACCTCTCCCATAATTTGAATCAAGATACACTTTAGTTGTTTTGTAGTGAATACCTGGTAGCGAACAGGCACATAGATAACCCCGATAGACGCACATGAATTTGGTAAATCAAAAAGTAATAAAATTGGAGACATAATAAATCCTATTATTTTCATGCAAACACAGGAAAATTTTAGATTCACTACAAGCTCACAAATGAAGGATACATTTTAAAAAATTTTGATCAGTTCCTTATGATATTTAACAACCCTTTACTGTGACAGGCTTTAACAACCTGAAAACATCAAATAAGGGTCCCTCCCTTAAGACACTCAGTGTTCAATATTCATCTCAATTTTTTAAATGTAATCACCCTCATAACTAAGGGAAAAACTCAGTTTCTCAGTTCTAGTTCTGCAATCTTCTGTTTAAAAATCTACTAGAAATCTTGGCAATATGCATACTGACTTAAACACCTCAAAAAGCATTTTCTAGAAAGCTTGTACCATGCAAATTACTCAATTCATCTAGCTACATTAATTTTTGTTTTCATATGCAGTTTTATTTTCTAAGCATAATGAAATTCATCACGAAAGAAGTACTGTTTATTTCAAAGTTCCCTGGTATCTCCAGTCAACGAGCAAAGACTCCTCTAACGTTCAGTCAACGCACAGAAGCAAACAGTCATGTCTGTTAAATCATGTTGTTAACCAAAGGACAAATTTGACTCTACAAAACTTCATGGCCAACTTAAACAGAAGGCAGATCAATTCACCTCTTTGAACTGTAAAAGAAAGAGATTATGGGCAAAATCCAATCCTCTCAAGTCCTCTCTCAGGGCAAATTCCAGCTAATTCTATAGTGACTGAGGTTGGAAGGTGAGATCACCAAGTCCAGCCCCCTCAGAGATTCCAGTAGGATCAACAACAGTGAGTTGCTTAGAACCCCTGCAGTATAAGAACTTTCCCACAGATACTGTCATGAAAACCACTCTTCAGGACAAAAGGCCTCAAGCTTCGGGGGAAAAAAATCTCAACAAAAACGCTCTAGACTTTTCAGAGGAAATTCTGTACTATGTTGCTACTTTCATTCCCACTAAATTCTTAGAATCTTCTTGTTACACATTAGAAAAAACAAACACAACTTATTTTTATTTAAAAGCAGATTTCTCAATAGCTGTTTACTTGCCGTGATTGTTACATAACACAGATATTGCCAAAATCCAGTTAGATTAGACTTACCTAATCATTTAGCATACACGCATAACTCCATTTTTAAAGCAAACGAGACCTCACATAATCCGTATGTACCTTATTTTACATTGTGCAGAGGTCAAAGAGTCAGTTGAAAGACTGTACTCATTTTCTCTGTTGGTGGGACATAGACGGAAGTGATCTTCAAAACCGAAACCAAGGCATACATAGATTAAAAGCTCTCTCAGTTATGACAGACAGGATTATATCCAATAATTTTATCCAAATTTCCAACTATCAAAATAATATTATATAGTATCAAATGACCAACTAAAAACACTAAAACAAAGCACTTAAGATGAAACTGAAAATATCGTTGTGAAACTACTTACTGCTATTTAGTAACTACTAACATTCAGATCACTCATTGGGCAAGATTTAGTTCTTAGAAATACAGTTTGGTATTTCTCTGCATGCAATAGCAAATAGGTTTATAAATAAATAAAAAAATAATAAATACATTTTCAAAAGTAAATCTATTCACATTTTTAAGGAGCCACTGACAGACATTAAAAGTAACTAGGAAGTAAAAGTCGAAATAAGTAATGGGAGACAAAAAAGTCAACTGCATAAATACAAGCTACAGGAGAAAGTCCTTAGCTGAAAAGGGATATGTGGCTATTTAACAGTCTGGAAGTGGCTTGAGCAGCAGCAAACAGTATGTCAGGGGACATGAGTCAGTAGAAGAGTAATTGTCTGTTAAGAGCAATAACGATTGAGACGTTATAACCATGACTTCTCTGATACAGCTTAAATAGCATAGATACTATGAACAAGAAATTGTACTTTCTGTAGCTTAACATTCACTTGCATACTTTGCTGTTATACTAACCAGGACAATATTGTCATGGTTTAATCTAACCTTGATCATAAATCTTCATCTCCGGCAGAACTTAAAACTGCGGATTAGACTTAATATGCATGTCCTCAGCCAGGATACAAGGAGATTTTTTCAAGGACATTTCCCAAAATGAATCATCTGCAGAGATGAGATGCTCTTTTCGCTAATAGCACTACTAGAGATATTCAGAATTTGAACATACTGTCTTCTAGAAGATTATTGTTAGATAACGGGTGGAGATAGTATTTATCACAGATATAAGTAACATGTGTTGAGCTAATGAAATCTCTTTATGTTTATGCCTTACTGAACCAAATTTGAACAAATCTCACAACACATTGAATAGATCAACCTTCTTATTTGATGAGGTGTTCCACAACCAGATGAAGAATGTATTTAAGATTATAAATTTCAAAGGCATGGTTATGATGAAAATTGCAAGTTTCATTCCCTGGGAAACAGCCTGAGTTTATTTCATTAGGTCTACCTCCTTGATTCAGTTTGTTTTTGAAACTGTACATCAGTATATGGCATCTATATGATATTCACAGAAACAGAAAAACTGCTCTGAACTCTTTTGCATTTCCTAACCCAACCCACATGTATGTCTGAACAATTCCAAATGTAAAGCACAGAACACAATTAGAAGAAATCTGATTTTAAATACATGCTTTACGGCAACATATTACTTTTACAGTATAGGTCAAAGCTACTGTTGTTACTTGTGGCAATTTCAAAATACCACATTATAGGCTTCTTTGTGCTACCAGTCTTGCTACTATTGCTGTTTTTAGGGTAACCCACATTCTACTAGAGGCCATATAGTGCAGCTACTGTCTTTAGAGACTTCATGCCTGTACCTCAAACAGATAAATATTTAATATGCTACAGACTAGCTGCAACCCACAGAGCAGTGTTACAAAAAAAAAAATCCAGCAAAAAACCTCCAACCTCTACAAGACAAATCTAATTCCACAACCCATAGGATTCATGCCAAAATTTCACTAGAAAGTCAAGAACAATCTTGGCACTTGACATTTTTTCTTCTTCCCGCCCCCTCCCCCTCCCTCCTATCATCTCCCAAAAATTTAAAAAAAGAAAATGACAAGGTAGATGCTTGCCTTGGTCAGATATCTGGATGCTATTCCTCATCAGGAGAGAAAGAGGTGAGTTTCAGTGCAAATAATTGAAGGTGAAGAATCAATTTACAGACTCAAATTTATATGGGCCTCACCTCAATTAGTTGTTGTGAGCACAGGTACACATTTGAATTAATTTAAGGGCTTCACAAGTCTGGCCCTGGTCAGGGTCATGGCCTGTTTAACAATTCTTAGGGGGAAAAAAAAACCGAAAAAAAAACCGAAACCAAAAACATTTGGTTGTCAGCTCTTCAAGGAGCCAAGCTGCATTAGCTCCTAAAGAAAAGAAAAGCATTTGATCTCCCAGTAAGATGAAACTGAGCTCAGCACAAAGATTTCGTATGTCATTATTCAACCCAAATGCAACGCTTTGCAAGACCATGTTCAAGGCACGTTCACTGGATCTCTTCACACTGTTCAAACTGAGTGCATTTTAAGAACTAAGTTTATCTCACTGCTAGAAAGACTAGCAGATTCATCCCAAAAGAACAGGGTTACAAACATAATATGCCCATAAAAGAGCAGTTCTCACAAATAAAACAAAGGAGGAGGAGGCCACTTTGCTCATAAGCACTCACAGATGCTCCTGAAGAAAACATGAGGTGACTCTGCATGAGGAGAAGAGAAAGGACCATCAGCAACCTAAATAACAAATGAAGATGCTGAAAACCCTCTATACTCTGCATCACTTCTCTGCTCATTGCTCACAGAGGTTATCCAGTCTGCAGGACAGTAAATCCTGCAGTCCAAGTCAGTACATTTGCTTTGCACAGCACAGCAAACAACGGAAAAAGGCAGGTGAAATGCAACACCATTGATCTGCTGCTGAGTAAGGCACAGCCCAAGTGCTGCTGATGGAGGAGCAGGAACAGCCAAGGCAGGCAACTTTGCTCTGCCAATTGAAGTAGCTGCTTAAATATCAATCTAATGTTTTTCAAGAAATTGCTTTGGCTTGTAGAGAACATTTTCTTTTTTCCCTGATGTCTGACTTTCCATGAGAGCTGTAGCACTAAAACTGCCTTTATTAAAGCTGTTCTGCACTGTTCTTTCATTTGTGAGAAAGCAGGCATAGACACCTAGAAATCAGAAATCACTCCTACATGAATTAGGATCCTATATATTGAGTTCTTCAGCTTATCTTTCAAAAGCAATGTATAAACACATATGTATACATAATTCTCACATTTAAAACTAAAGTAAAAGCTAGACGTATTATACAAGTAAGAAGACAAAAAAATCTCTTGGTAATTATTTAACAGAGGCTTAATTACTATGGCAATGGGTTTCCTGTAAGTACCCCCATAGTCAGCAAAACAGCAACACATATTTGGCAGTGTACCTTTATTTTTCAATTATGTTCAGAATGTCCACAGAATCACAGAATATTCTGTCTTAGAAGGGACCCACAAGGATCATCAAGTCCAACACCCAAGCTAATGTCCATACAGGGATCGAACCCACAGCCCTGGGGCCATGGACATAACCTAATTCCGTGTCCCATCATCCCATTATGCAGACCATGTCACTGAGTTCCTCATCCAGTCTTTTCTTAAACACCTCCAGGGATGGTGAATCCACCACCTCCCTGGGCAGATCATTCCACTGAGGGATCACTCTCTCTGTGAAAAAGCTCTTCCTAACATCCAGCCTAAACCTCTCCTGGCACAGCTTAAGGCCATGTCCTCTTATTCTGGCGCCGGCAGCCTGAGAGAAGAGATTCACACCCACCCGACTGCAGCCTCCCCTCAGGTAGTTGTAAACAGCAATGAGGTCACCTCTGAGCCTCCTCTTCTCCAGGCTGAACAACCCCAGTTCCCTCAGTTGCTCCCCATATGGTTTGCCCTCCAGTTCTTTCACCATCCTTGTCGCCTTTCTCTGGACTCTCTCAAACAGTTCAACATCTTTCTTAAACTGGGGAGCCCAGAACTGGACACAGTACTCAAGATGTGGTCTGACCTTTCCTCTTCTAATGATCTACAGAACTATCTCCATCCTTCCCTAACGCTTCTAAAATCAACCAAAGTACAAAAAATATCCAAGTGAACAGATTTGACAGGTGGGAAGTGCTAAGTAGAAAAGGGGTTGCAGAGAAAAACATTCTTCATTATTTTGCTAATGTTTTAATAATTGAATATTAAGCCAATACACTACTGAATTAAACAAATGCTGAAGAAGTCAGTATTAACTGAAACATAGCCAAGAAACATTAATTTTTAATATTGAAAAAAATGAACACTCACATTTGCTACAGTTGCATGCTCTAAATTACTATATAACAAATATTAATTACAACATAGGTGCAATTTTGTTTTCAAGTTCAAGGTCTGTACATGGGCCTGCAGTGAGTGGGAGTTCTGGACTGGAATAATGCTCAAAATCTCTAAAGGCTAAGCAAATTGGTAGTTCTATTAGCAACTGGTAGCTTGGAAGACACGGGTGCCACCACGGGGAAATGATTTCCAGCTGGCCTAAAGGTGGCAGCAATCGGCTCTGAACAGTTCACCTCCTGTCAGTCCTACCCAGTTTGCCGTTCCAAAGCCAAGACAGGGCTCCAGGGCTGGGTTTTCCTATGGAATTTGGGTGAGAGAGAGATATCTGAACGCCAGTCATGCAAGTAAACTCCCTTCCTAATAAAAGAAGGAAGCTGGAGCCTGAGAAGTAACACTTCACACCTACCTTACCTCCCCCCCATTCCTCAACATCTTCATCCCCCGTATCTTCAACACTGTTACTTCCTCATACAATGTCACCTTCAGAAGTCCTGGCATCAACTTCAGACACGACCCAGTAAGTTAGAGCTGGGAGTTTGGGGCTTGGTTTTGTTTGCTTGTTTAATGGTATTACTTTCATAACACGCAAACTCACTTTCTATATAGGATGACTACGGATAGGGTTGTCTGTCAAGCTAGAAGTGCATTAATGGAGATAAATAAAACCACAACACAGTACTTGTCCACTAGACCGTATTTTCCATTACAACTGTATTTTGTGAGGGGATTACTTGTCTTTAGCTCATATTTCTTGGCAGAAGAAATAAAACAATTAGAAGCAGTGGATGCTGTTTGCAGAGTCGGCTGCACTGCCATGGCAGGGCTGTCAGGGCAGGCCTGCTCACAGGATCTGGCCCCACGTTCTAATATTAGAATGGATTATACTCACTGCACTGACACTCTGCTTTACTCATCTCATTGAGACAGACATTTGGCATCAAAAACAACACACTAGCTCAAGCATGTGCACATCACCATAACAAACTGACATATGGCTATTTTCAGAAAATCTGCATTATGAGGTGAATAATGTTTCCGGATTCTGGCATTTGACCTTTCCAACACCAGAATTACAGAACTTTGCCCTAGTCCTCTGACTGAGGACTTCCTGCAACCACCTGGAAACAAATAAAGGTTTCAAATGAGTAACAGTAACAAATGAGGCTGATTCCTTCCCACTCACCCTTAGTATTTTGCTAAATTCAAAAGCCACATGTAAAAATACATGGTCCTGTTCTCACTGCTTGCAATAAGCTGCTCCTTAGAAAGGTAAGTGATCTTTACACATGTATTTTTCTCAACAAAGACGAATAATTATCTACTGCTACTAAATGTTCTTGTTTGTGCATATTGCTATCCTTTTAATGTGAGATTATTCTGCCATAATGTAAAAAAGGCAAAACCACACATAGATAAACAGTGGCCACAGCAAGTGCTTTGCATTCTCTTCCCATTTCCCAGCTGTGTGTGGTAGAAGGCACCACATGCAGCTGATCTATGTAATCACAGTATAGATAAGGCTGGAAAGAACCTTGAAGATCATCTAGTCCAACCTATAATCCAACTAACCTATCCTCTACACCTAGATCATATCACTCAGCACCTCGTCCAGTCTCCCCTTGAACACGTCCAGGGTTGGCGACTCAACCACCTCCGCGGGCAACCCATTCCACATCCGAATCACTCTTTCAGTAAAAAACCTTTTCCTAATATCAAGTCTAATATTTAGTTACAACCTTTTACTTAAAGCTTATTTACCTTAATCCTCAGTGACAAAGATGGGTGTTACTGTTATTAATGAACGTCATCACTGGAGTTTTACTGAAGGTTGTCAAATGGCAGCCTGCCGAGACACTACTAGTTAGCACCCTTTGTGCATCATTTTAGAGTAGCCTAGAACTCAGCTGATCCAGTTTAGCTCCTATTAGATGTGGCTTTTCCAGACAAGCTTGACATCACCTGGTATTGGAACATTTAAACCATTTCTGGCTGCTTGGTACGCGAAGGGCTGTATTCACCAAGATTCATTTCGCCATTAATTAGAGAATGGCGATCTCTTATTCTGCAATAGTTATGAAATCCCCTTTAGTACAGTGGTGAGTGTCCCTGTCTCTTATGTGGGAGATCGAGGGTTCGATTCGTGCCAGGGAGGCAGTGGTGCTGTTTAAGAGTTGGACTTGATGATCCTTGTGGGTCCCTTCCAACTCAGAATAGTCTGTGAATCTGTGAACTCTGAGGAGGAAAGGAAGATTTTAAATTGAAGTTATGAACAAGGCATTAGGGGAACTTTTCAATTCCTCTTTCACTAAACCACAGTCATGTTAGTTGGATATTATCACTGGAGCAGTTTTAGTTGGAACTGACCCTTCTCTCAAGCTGAGAAGGCAGATCAGATCATCTCACTGAAGGTGGGCTCTCAGGTTAGCAGCCAGCTCAGTGAGCTGTGCTACTGAGTCCAAAATTGGGACCATCCAGACATGAACCCGAAGGGAGAGAGAAGGGAACAGCTCATCCTTTTTCTGCTCCAATTAAGTACAGGAAGCATAGCTCCCAGGAGAAGGGCCAGCAATAACAGGGAGCACAGCTTGGTGGAAGCATTATTGAGCAGCCAACTCAGGAAATGGCTATGATTTGGAAGCCAGTTTTACTCAGCTGGACCAAACTGCCTCCACAACACAGCCCAACACACATTCCAATCAAAGAAACGCATGAGCTACTTTGATATCAAGATATAATTCTTCTATTATCATTTTACATTTTGTAATAAGCCACACATTTTTCCAAATATACTATGGCCAGGTTATTTGAACTGTCCTATGCTTTGCATTTCAAATGCATTTTCAACACTAGACAGGTTATTGGCCACAGAAAATCTATCGTTCCTTCTAAGACCATATCCTCAGTGTACACTGGCATTTTTAAACCACTTTTCTTACTTATTAAATGCCTCTAACAACTCTGCAAAAGTATTTCCTAATCACTGGTTGTCATTTGTCATTCCTACAATACAAAAATGACACTCTCGTATAAAACAGTCTTTTGCCTGTCTCAGAAATATGAAAGAACTTCGCCATGATGCGTTTGCCCAAGATTTATCCTATTATTTGAGAGAGTGAAACAGCGTTATTTCAAGGGTTGTTTGTCAGTTGAAAGGTTATTCTCCAGAATTTAAACCAAATCACACGATTGCAATTTAATTGCATTGCTCTGATCAGTCTTCAGGAAAGTTCTACTGATTCAACTCTATTGATAAATATAGCAACAACAAAAAAGCTAAACACAAACAGACTTGTTCAGGTTACATGGAAACATTCTTTGGTTCTAAAAATCTGAAGAGAAAAACATTCCACTGTAACCAGCCTATTTCTTGGCTGCTACAACACTGCCAGGCAATGCTGACACCAAGACTTGGGAACAGCCCTGGCTCTGACATTGTTTCTTGGCTGCACAAATAA
This sequence comes from Pitta sordida, assembly GCA_013390025.1. Lineage (NCBI taxonomy): Eukaryota > Metazoa > Chordata > Aves > Passeriformes > Pittidae > Pitta > Pitta sordida. The sequence goes on from WEKX01021469.1 coordinate 70,374, forward strand.
CACAGAATAGATTTGGGGACCTCTAACACTAGAGCTTCCAAAAGAATCCTAATTAATCACAGTAAGTAGGGGACAGAAAAGCAGAGATATGCAAAGAAATCCAGAAGATACAAGACAGAAGTATTTCCTTCCCGGTGTGCAGGAAACACATGGCTAGCAACTAAGTTAAAGTGCAGCTGGTAAAAAAACCGAACAAATGTTCTGGTCCAAATTTTTGAAACAGAATTTAAATTGCAAAAGGTGACCATCCCTGGAAGATAACATTCTTTGCTTCCCTATTGCTGATAAAACCTCGACTACTTTTAATTAACCTGATTTCCACATCCATGTAATGCAAAAGGATATTAGCACAATATTGGCTCCCACTGGACTGAGACATGAGAAAAAACTGTTCTAAGTTCTTGTATAGTTGTTATTTTGTCTTTCAACTCACCTTTATATTCTTCTTTGTTAGTGTTGCCAAGGAATAATGAGAACTGAGAAAAAGACAACTGAAAGTACTAACCTGATCCATTCAAAATCACTAAAGAAGCCATCACAAAATACTGTGATGCCTTTCTCTGCTTTCACTCAGTCTAAAATTCACACAACACAGCAGGTTGACTACCCAGGACAAGCACTTACGTTTAAAAGAGTAGCATAGGTGACACCAAAGGATTTTACAATTTGTTATCTAAGTCGTACTCAATGACATTAGACTTTATGCAGGCATTAAAAAAAGACTTCTCATTTACAACTCTTGTACTGTACTCACTTCTCTTACCTCACTATATCTCAATATTGACATAGGAAATTTGAAGCAGGTGTTCATTCTTGAAGAAACAAACAAGCTAAGCAGCCATAAGATTAACTGTGGGAATATGAGACAAATTCAGCTTCTCTGTCTTTTCGCACGTTACTTAAGTGTCATGAAAACAATAGAAATGGCATAAATTGTATAGTTTATGTATTCAATAAAACCTGAAGTGGTGACAGATCATCATGGAAGGGCAATATTGAGCACTGAGTGAACTCAGTGAAATAACTTCCAAACTATATTATTAATATCCAAATACCTTTAACTCAATGTTCTGCTTTTTTATTTCTATTTTATTTCTTTTTATTTTTAACTCAACGTTCTATGTTTTCTCTAAACTATCTACACTGCAACCACCAATAAAACTACAGCTAGTATAGTTGCTGCATCACATGCAATATAGATGCTCTGCATACACAAATCACTTTTGCTACCATGTAAAATAAATGCATAATGCAGCTGAGTGAGCTGCAGTGAGACAATCTTGCCCACTCCACTTGGTCTTCCTTTTGTACCTCTAGTAGGTTTTCAGTGCCTCAATCACCTAGTACTTGGAGCAAGAACTAATAACTCTTGTCAGTCCTGAAAAGTAACTTCATCTGGTGTCCCCTCTCCCAGCCACATCCACCTCCCTACTCCACCCACCAAACAGGAGCTGGCAAGGGAGGGAGCCACGAATTGGGGTGCTGCTGGAGAAAGGCTGGGCATGGGGTGAGATCCAGGTGTGTTCCCATCATACCTAACTGTTGTGCTGTCAAGAGGAACACGGTCTTTCTTGTCCATGCCACACGTTCTCACAGAACATACAAATTTCCCTGTGCAAGCACGCAGGCAAGTCTGCTTTCCTGTCAAATCATTTTTTAAATTGCGCACTCGCTAAGCAAACCTGTGTAAATAGTCAAATCCCTAAGTGCCAGAAGAGGAAACACCACCCATGTACCAAATGGAGGGAACTGGGATCCTGCCTGGAACATGCCCAAACCTCCTCCTTCCTTTTCTATTTTTATAACGGGTGCTATGTGTAAGAAAAGGAATTAACAATCTGTCAGCTTGTTTCTACGCCTTTTGATGCCCAAAGAACTGCAGACAAAATGCAAGCAACCCTTGCCTGTTGATTCCTTCAACCCTGCAATTTTCTTGCTTTTTCTTATCGTGCAATGGAAGAGGTGATCATGCACTAGTTCTTGTTTACGCTATGGCAAACGTCAAAATCAGCATCAGGGCTTTCCTAGCATAGCTGCTTTTATGTTACACAGCTGTCAGCCACAGAAAAGAGTAAGAATGTGCTAAGCCACATTCACATCCTGAAAGTCTGGAAGAACCACTGTCACATTCTGCCTGTGAAACTGTCCTGGAATGCTCCTATCTTCCAGCTTTAGAGTGGATGGGGTGCATAGCACTGGCCACAACACAATTTAGCACATGGCAAAGAAAGCTGGCCATGGTCAGGCCATGCAATTCATTGTCATTGTCAATCCACTCACTCTAAATAGTTCAGACCATCCTCCATACTGGCTCAGTTAGGCCCAATTTCACAGGTTTTTCGAAATCTGTCAAATGCAAATATCTAAGAAGTATAAATACAGACATGGACAAGACACTAATAGACTAAAATTACAACTGCCAAGCCAGTAAACTTGGGTCTTTGTAAGCAGCTTAATTTACAAGAGACAAATTAGTCTTTAACCAACTCACTGAACATGAAAAGCAAAAGGTCCATTCAAGACAGCCAATAATGATAAGTCTGTACTAGAATAAAAAAAGATATTCTTCTGATTTACTGCACAAAGACTAAATAGATATACACATCCAAATGCATATACACATATAGCCACACATGAAGGGAGTTTTTAATACATATGGGTACAATACATATATGCAAAGCAAACATCTGGAGAGGCAGTTCATGCATACAAGAAAAAAGTTCACCAAAGTCAGCTGGTTCTTCTTGAGGGACAAAGTGGTGGCCTGGGTAAATTTTCATACTCTCTTCCCTGCCCCGCCCACCTTTCTGGAATCCCAGAAAATTTTCTAAGGACTAGCAATGGAGTTTTATTGGGGTTTGTATATATTATTTTTAAATTCTACATGTTCCACATTTCTATATGATCAAAACCAAGAAGCTGAGGACAAATAAAAAGAACATTCTTAAATAGGCTAATTTTGCTTCTAGAGTTATTTTTCCATCCAGTGAATTGAGATCTTAATTTACCTATTACATTGAACATTTCTAATACTAACTTGAGTCTATGACTAGTCACAAACAAGTTTCTTGATTTTAGTGTAGTCAAGATATACTAGAGCTCTTAGAAGCAACCAAGTTTGTGCAATTTTCTAGGCTAATTTTCACATTTATGATAAACCCAGATATATATTTTCTGCTACTGTGTCCTTCACAGGTTCAGGAAAAAAATCTCCTCTCATACGCATATCCCTTAAATACCTCACATTCCACAACTAAAAGGTTTGTTCAGCCTGAATTGTGGTTTACATTTTAACATTTTTCATCAAGAACCTCTCCTAAAAAAGAAAAAAAGTCTCCTTCCTCCCACAGAATAATTATGAGGCAGTTAACTGAAAAGATGATTCTAATGGACAAAAGAAAAAAAACCCACTTTTTACCTGGTTTCTTTTTTGTTGTTCAGGAAATTACATGGTCTAGCATAACCCTCCATAGCAAGTCTATATTTGCATAGTTTGTAATCCCAGAGATAATGTCATGGTCTCTAAGGTGTCTCTGGTTTAATGCAAGGATTGGAGAAGAGCATGAATTATCTCTGCAGTCATTTCATGCTGAATTTGCAGTGGTATGTAGCAAACAGAAATAAATGGACACACACGCAGTATTTTATCTTCCTTCCAGAAAATAAGCAGCAATAACATTTGTAATGTGCTTACAGACAGAACCCCAGGCCCTGCAGAGATAAGTCCTATAACAAAGTATTTAAGTAAGACCAAAAATGGTATAATTTGTGTTGAAATCAAAATGAGCATTTTGCCCCAGACAGTTAAAAATAAGTCATTAGTTACATGAAGTTGCAATTAAATCTGCAAAAGATACACATTAGTAATTAAATTTAATGCAGCTATAAAAACAAGCAACATCAAGGCCTTTATATGTGATGATTCTGTGCAGATACAAAACACCATAGGAAAGAAAGTGATATCCAGACTTTTAGAAACCTGTGTCTCATTTATAAATATTTCTTTCTCAAATAAAAGAAAAATATGACTCTGCTTTCTCCTTCCTCTCCTATTCTTGTCTCACTCCCCTTTCCTTTTATGCTTTCTTTTTTTATCCTTTGTTTGGGATGTTTGATTTATGAGGCAGAATAAATGACATGGGAGAAATACACATACAATGCAATGAGCTGTTGCATTGTTTCCAGTGTTTCATGTATAATAGAGTCAGAGCTCTCAAGCTCAGAAATTATTTGCAAAATAACTCCAAATTGTTTTGGCAACTCTCTAAACCAAGGGAGGAGAAAACCAAGAAAATTATCCAATTTACTTTTTAAAATTACTTAAATCGACCCTGGGATCAAAAAACACAGTAGTACCATTATCAAAAACTTGCTGTAGAATTCCAAGAATTTCGACTGAGAATTAATGGAGTACAATTCCACTTCTATAAGCTTGGACTTCTTTGAAGAAGAGCCTTATCCATTCCTTTCCGGCTTCCGATTGTTTTCCACTTACACTGTTCCACTTAAACTCTAATAATGCAAAACCCAGATTTAACTGAACCTCTGTATTTATCATGGTGTGATAGAAATACTCCTTAGTTGGCTTTGATAATTCAGAACATGTTTAACACCATCTAACTTCTCTGGTTTTAATGTTTGTCTGGTACAATGTAGAGTGAGGTACATGTAACCTAAATTACCCAAGATCCTACATGCAGCTCATGAAAAAGTGATCTCAACTTCCAGTCCAGCGAGTTAGTCATATGTTTAGCTTCTCCCACATATCTGTAAAGCACAGAATGAATTTAAAAACCCGAAGAAAAGCCCATCTGTAGCCGGTAAGCTTCTATTATCAGCCTATAGTAGAAGAAATCTGTTTTACAATGAAGATTCCTGTCCATTAGACTTAATTTATTATTAGTCAGACAAGGACTTGCGAAGTGAAATCTAGTTTTTTTATTCAGACAATAAGTCTGAGACATTCTGAGAAGTAACAAATCAAGTTACATAATGGTCAAATCCACATTATGCCACTTGTTAAGAGCACAAAAGTTTGGAAAACAGCTACTATCACAGAATCAATACTACACTGCTTTGGGTTTAGTTGGATATTTCTTTCCTCTCATGAAATTAAGTTTAGACTGCTGAATACAGAAGCAAATCAAGACAAAGCACATAAATTTCCTATTCAACTAGTAAGGGCAATAAAAATCCTCAGGAGCTGGAATTTGCCTGTTAATGAAGTAAACACATGCAATCCACAGAAATTAATAAAGACAACAAAAATACATACATATGTGTGTGTGTATATATATATATGGGAAGATGACAAATTATTTTTTTCCACACATACTCCCACCTACAGCACAAAGTGTCACAGAGAAAAAACCCTTAAAAAACCCTAAAAATTTATTAAAAGGCTTATTGTTATTAAAAACACTCTGAGGCCTTTCCTGACAGTTACATAAGTACTGTAAAAGCAAGATGTTCTTGGCAATCAGCATAGCTTCACTGTGCTTGCTACACTGGTTTCATTAACTATTACATCATGCTTAATTTCCATAATTGGCTTCAACTTCACTTTATAAGCTAGTCTAATTTAGTTTTTATGCGTATTTCAATTTAATACAGTTTGTTCCCCACTGTAAACCCTTCATGGGCCACATATTCACCCCGTACTACCTCATTTAAAGCTTTTCCTAAGAGAAAAGCTAAAAGGACAAAGACCACAGTGTCTAGGAAGTGACCTTTTCTTTCAGCTCTGACACTTAAAACTCTCATCCAGGCTCCCATCAGACAGACTTGACTAGCAAAACCTTCTCATTTTGTGCACCAAAGACAAAAGGATCCACTCCAAAAAAAACCGATCCAAAACCAAAAAACCCAGCTACTAAGAGCTGTGTTTTCTCTGCACTTCCACAAATTTAAGTCCCTGTACCAATTCTCTTTTCTACACAAGAAAATGTTTGGGTTTTTAGCCTTAACCTTCTTGGCTTCTCTGTATATTTAAGTCCACTTGCACTCTTTCATCCAGATCCATAGTTAAACATGATCAAATATTCAGGGACTTTGGATTTGGCACATCAGACTCCACAGAGCACCCGTTTCACCCATAAAAAACCCCCTTCCACTTCTTGTTCCCAGCTTCACTCTTCCGCTACAGCATACCCTCAACATACCCATCTGCTCCACTCTCCTGATTCACATCTCCTTCAGATCCACTTTTATGCTGACAGCTGTAATGATGAGCTAACAAAGGTCATTCGTTCTTTCATGCACTTTTCCTTCAACGTGTTCCACTTTTACTGAGTAAATTCAGAATGTTTACTGATCTAATACATCCAGTTCTCACCTTTTTTTCCCTATCCTTACTTCTGTTACATTCTGCTTTCAAATTTCTAAAATTAGAGTGATATCTCCTGAGGGAAGAGCACACACTTTGTTAGCTGAAGCCTGACAACTTTTGTAGCACGGCTTATGCAGATGCAACATCATACACAACACTAGAACATATATAATAAGTGAAAACGTGACACTAACGTAATACTGAGCACAACAGACTGTTCATGGAGATTGCCTTGCACAACACAAGCACTCTGAAGAAAGCAGTGACCTAGAAAGGGAGGCATTATTTGGATAGCTTTGTTATTCACTATGCAAACCTTACTCACTTGAAAGGCACAGATGCCATCTATGCTGGGGATATGTTTACTTTGTTAACATGATTGAGCTCAGTAGTTACTCAGAGGTAAACTCTCAGAATAACCAGGTCTCCAGTTGCTACTTGCATTAATATAATGCATACATGCCCCACAGACAGCTAAACCATGGTGCTCGTAGCACCAAGGTTATGGGTTCAATCCCTGTATAGGCATTCACTTAGACTCGATGAGCCTTGTGGATGCCTTCCAACTCAAAATATTCTGTGATTCTATGATCTCCAGTGTCCTAATGAAAACAGAGTGGAACAAACTGTGTCATATATAGAAGCTATTGGTATACACACACTCTGAGTGACGCAGAATCTGAAAATGCTCATCAGATCGGGAATAAAAGTCTTGGTCTTTAGAAGGAGATAGATTTTCATCAATCTTGGACCTTTGAATTTCAACCTGAGACTGTCAGTAGCTTATTAGCTCCTGCAAAGAATCCAAATATTTAAAAAAAAAAAAAAAAATAAGCTTGTGATGACTAAGAACAAAATTACAATATGTATCAACTTTCACAGAAAAAAAATCTTTATTCTTAGACTGAATGTGATCCAGCCACAACAATTTAATATTCTCCAGTAATCCTCTAAATCTTAGACTTGTACATCACGCAACCCACAGCACTTTCCAAATCGTTCCAAAAATAAATAGGTCAGGAGTCATATTTATCTGTTAATATGATATTATAAGGCTGAGATTAGGGTAGGGACACTGGGATACTGGCCACAGAGTCACTCATTGCCATAAGCCAATAACCCACCAGTCATGACACGCACAGCTGACTGAGCTGGCATTGGAAGCCCGAGAGCAGAGCTGTGGCAGGCCTTGGAGCACTCAGGGACCATCCCACTCTGTCAGCAGAATCATAATGGGATGTTTCGCCACACTGTCCCACAGTCCAACTATTTTTGGAAGTAATAGAGAGAAAATAATATATATTATATATTATTATACAATATAATATATTTATTAGGTTATTATACATAATATAATACAGAAAAATATGCATAAAGTTTCATCACTGAGTTCCTATATAAGAAGATTTCTACTTTACTAATTTTAGTTTTGGTAACACATAGAAGAAGTTTTAAAGGAGTATTCTTGAGTAGGCATGAGCTATACAATATGGATCTAGAACTGAAAAACCTTTACCTGCATAAAGTTTTCCTACCCCTCTACTGAACGAATTATAATAAATTTACTCACCAGCATTAGTGGCTTTAGGATCAGGTGCCAGATTTACAAGCAGTCTACAGATTGCAAAGAGTTGTTGAGATTTTACAGCAGTTGACTTCCAGTTTAAATTACTTCCCAGGCAAAGCATTTCTTCTTTCCCCTCCCCCTCAACGTACTGATTAACCAAAGTTTTGAAGCTGAAGATAATCCACCAAGTAACAGAACCTTAAAGCGTTTTTTTGTCCTAATTTTTGTTTCCCCTCACTAAACTTTCATAATGCCTAAAGCCCTTCACGAGTCAGTATATACTCTGTTGTGTTTGTCTCAGATGTGAGGGTCCCTAGAGGGAACGGCAGACAACTCTGGAGCAAGAAAGGCATTAAATCAAAACGAAAATCATCAGAACAGGTTAAATTGAGACTTTCAGGCTATTCCTGTAGCATCAGAGAAGTATGTGCTATTCCCAGTACCAAAGCCCACATCAAAGGGGTTTTTCCCCCTCAGAAATTGAAGAGCTTTAAAGTAATTTATAGGTACAAACACTTTTCCCTGGATCCAGTTCAGCAGAGCAGTAATTCCTCAATCTGAGTTAAGTGGGTTCCTACTTGACTCTCTCATCAGTAGCAGATTCTCCTCTTTGTGGCTTCTGCGCAGCAGGAGCTTCCTGTCCTAGATCTCAGCAAAGTGAGCTTCGTTCTGGCAGTATTTATACCACTTCAGTAGGAGTTGATGTTCAGCCATTACAGCACATCAGATACCAAACAGAGCCCTTAGTCAAGAAACTTAAAAGCTTCAAAGTCTCTTTTCTGTGACAGAGTCAAGTACTTTACTTCTAGTGCATGTTTTACATTCTAAGTCATAGTAATCCTCTTGGCAATACTGGACACTTTATCCACAGTCAGTTTTTCAGTGCTTCCAGAAACAGAGACATACTTTATGAGCCAGTTACTTCTCGCACACAGCACGTAACTCGTTAGAGTGCACAGTATCTCAGGAGATCAGTAGCTATAGGATTTTCTGAAGACAATAGTCAGGTGACAGTTCCAAACCACGAGCAAGTAGTGAGTACTTCGTGCCAAGCTCCTGGACAGGCTCTAAGCTGCCTTCCCACAGAGCTGTAGGTCAGCCCCAACCTGCTTATCCCTGTGTGATCTCACTCTCAGCCTCTCCAAATCTAAGGCAGCCAGGTGAGCCACGCAGGGGCTTGAGCTGTGAAGGGTAAGGAGCAGCTCAGGCACAACCTGAAAACAACTTTCACTTCCAAGCACTAAAATTAAGTACAAGCAGCTAAAGGGCAAACCTTGATGTACACACTTACGTAGTTGCCAAAGGCCTATCAATCCTCAGACCATTTTATAAAGGGCAAAAGCAGACTCTCTGGAACTCTCAAGATTTAGAATAGCCTTTTTTTTTTTCCCACAGTAGCTGCTTACTTCAAGAAGATACAAAGCTGAGGCTGGGTGAAATCTTTCAGTCCAGGTTTTCCTCCCAACTCAGAAAATTGAAAGAATATAAGAGTAACATCATGTAATATAGTGATGACAGAAGTTCATAAGATTCACTTTCATAAAATCAAATTTTCTGTACATTTTTTGAGACAAAGTTTTGTCGATGCGTTCTAGAAAAGCATTTCCATTTTTAATTGCTTTTGAGCTCTTTATATTGATTTTTAAGCCCTTTCATTGATTTGTAGCCTTATATTTCACTGATTTTAAAGCAATAAAAGCTCCATTTACAATGAATTACATCTGTTGACATAGATTTAATAGATCAATATATGTAATGAAACAATTATTTGGGCCAAGCAAAATCTCTTGTTCAACCCTGAAGACATGTTCTATAGTTTAAAATCATTAAATATTTTCATATTTTGTCTACCCAAAGAGATTTCTTCTTCTATTTTCAGAATTGCTACAATTGGCTAAGAACAATTGTAAAAAAAACCACAGTGCAATATGCATATAGTCTGTACATCAATATGTTTTTGTAAAGGAAAGATTCTACACAGACTTTGATAAAACACTGTGGCTGAGGGTTTTTGTTTGTTTGTTTACTTGATAGAAGTAAGAATCCCACATGACAGATCCACCAGCTGGCAAATGTATTCATTTAACATACTGTGATATCCCTATAGGTTTCTGGGCACCCTATGGTGGTTTTTATCATCAATAACATAAAGACACTAAAATGTCACTTGAAAAGCAAAGTATTTTGAGCTTAACACCATTGTAATAAAATTATATAAAATTAAGATATATACATATCTTAATATCTTATATACATATCTTAATATCTTATATACAGATATATATATATAGGGTGGACTTGATGATCTTCAAGGTCTTTTCCAACCTTATCAACACTGTGATACTGTGTATAGTTCAATACAGATATTTCAATATACAAGTTGATTGTACAATTATATTATAGAAAACTATAAAATACAGTACTCAAAACATCCCTAGAAATTACAGGGAATCCTATTGCAATGATCAATGGCTAAAATAGTGGAAAACTCATTTGTTACTGTTTAGAATTACTGTCTTGGGTGTTATGGCTATGAGTCAAGAATTAAGGGAGTTTCTCCATGTACAGACTTGCCTTGTGTCACTAAATGCCCTTTAGAAAAAAAAGTTAAATTGATTCCTAGGTATCAAACAATATTCCCTTATTAAATCACCACATGGTTTAATTAATGTTTATAAACTACCCACTGTTTGTACTTTGCAACAGAATTACACACAATTCCACAAACACTCCCACATCTCCACAAACAATCCTGCAACAAAAAAGTTACTTACACAGCAGAGATTGCCCAACAAGACTTGGTTCAACATTTTTGCATTGTTATACAATCATTGATTATATGATCCTACTTCCCCCTCCACAAGCCTTCCCATGCCATCCAAGGACCAAAGAAATGGAACCCACTAAGCAGATTGAATAACAAATAAAAATACTGTCTATGTCTAGCTCTTGTTTTTCAGGTTTGTCTTCTAAAACACTTCCTATGCTATTGTTTTTTCTAGTATTTGGATGCTTAGTGAAATTATTTCATTCATTGCACCTATTCAGCACACAGGATGGTGAACATACAAACATATAAAACACTGATTAGCACATTCAAAACCAGCCCAGACACAGGTCCTCAGTATGATCTACTGCATAGTCTAGCTCAGTTCCCAGTCATGTTTCTGACACTCATTAATTATCAGGAGTTTTGCAAATAAAACTAAGGCATCATAAAGTCAGATAAAATTAGCCACCAGGAGAAAGTTAGACTTAGGGAATTTGCTTAGCATTATGCTGGAGTTCTGCAACAAATGCACTACAAAGGCTTCACAAACAGGCTTTTCCATTTGAAAATTCAATATAAAACATTCACCTATTGAAACTCAAAGGCTCTTCAGAGCTCATTCTGGTTCATTGCTGGGTTTTGGTGTGTTTTTAAATTTTCCTTGTTTGACAGAGGTTTTTTTGCTGGTTGTTTTTTTGTTGATTTTGGTAAGGTTTATTTTTTCTTTTTTGAGGAGGAGTGTTCATTTGGGGGTGCGGGGGGGTGGGTTCTCCATTCTGAAGCAGCTAAGAGCTGTGTCAAAGGTTGAAATAGCAACCAAATTGTGATCTCTTCTCTTCAATCTAAGCTTGTAGACACCAGGAGCACCATAGTGTCTGAGGTTATCCTGCCAGAGGAACCATACCTTGGCAGTCAATCCAGAGTCCAGCCTCTACCTAGTTATTCCATATTTGAGCAACTCATCTTGTTTGCTGACATAATAAGGTCACCAGAAGGTGAAACCTTCTTTCATCCTCTGCAGGACTGCAAACCACGTTCAGCAGGCTGTCACAACCAACTAGCTGCCAGCACAGAGATGATGCTCTTTTTGATGAACAGTCTGAATTTCCCTACAACCCATTCCCCTTCACACATGCCTCACAGAAGGAGATAAAGATACACAGGCAGAAGCCAATTACTTCGGATCAAAAGGAGAGATTAACATACAAACAAACAGCAGTTAAGATGCTCAAAGTCAGCGAGAACCAGTCACCTAATTCCCATTTGTCATCTTCCCGTTGCAGTTCAGTCATTTGTCAAAGGGTTTTTTTCCCAAAAAAGTTCATATTCTGATGGTCACAGTCCTGCTAATAAACTGCAGAGTTTCAGCTAGAAAGATGAAAAAAGGGCATTGGACCAAAAGTTCTTATGGAAGAATTTTTAACAAAAAAAACAAGGAAAAAATCTCTTCCAGAGTCAGTCTACCAATTAAATGCCATTGATATTCACTGAATATGCTGCTTATGGTAGAAGATCGCCTTCAAAAGAGGGACTAACCATATAAATCCATTTTCACTGGGTTTTATTTTATGATCGTTTCTGAAATTTAAAACAAACACTTTAGATATGCCCGATGACTTTCATAACTGGTCATATTTAGAAGTCATTCATTGGTATTCATTCAAATGCACTTAATACTATAGACACACACATTGTTAAGTGATTACACTTTATGGTGCTTTAGTCTTTGAGGATTGCTAATGGGATACAAACTTCTTCACTCCATTTGGGTAATTAAAGACCACTTTTCCCTATGTCCAGGCTGAGACATGTTCAAATTCTATCTGCTTTCTGGCAAATAACAAAATGAGCAGCACAGGATGAAGAACCACATAGAATAAAAGGGATTTATCTTCCTATTTAAGAGGGGAAAGCATGCAGCAAGGTCATTTCCTACAGAAAATGGAAATCATCACCTTCTCAGTTGATACTATTTTTTCTTGACAAGTGAATAAGTCTTAAATGTTTTTTACTCGACACTATGTTTTTTCAAAAGCTAGCACTGGAGTTCTACATTACATTTTCTTAGTCTGTTGAGCATCAGTTTTCTTCTTGCTTCAGAAAAATTCCATTATCTACATCAACATCTTCACCTCATTAAAAGCCATACATAATTACTCAGTCTCCATGGATTATTCAAAGCACTCACAAACTTTCACTCTGCTTACTCTGCTACTTCCATCCTCACACCCTCATATCCACAGCTCTGGCCAACATATACTTGGCTAAAAGAAAAGGGGAACTCGTCAACTGCAACAGAAACAGGCCAGGTTGATGAAGCCTTGCCAAGGCAGTTTCTCAGAAACTGCCGTAAGAAGATCCTCTTGCCTTCCTAAGTCACTTCAGCAGTTGACTGAGGGGAAAAAAAGAGGTATTCATTAAAAACAAAAAAGTCCCTCTGCACAAAAATTCTTTTCATTTACACCAACTCACTAGCTGCCAAAATTGACCTCTGTTTTAAAATTACATATCTCCCTTCCAAGTGGCATTTTCATTAAGATAAAAATGCTTCTTGAAGCCTTCAGAGAATTTGCATTTGGTAGACACAGCACATTGTCATCAAACTGTACACATTAACCTGAAATTAGAATGAACCACAGAAAAGCAATTAAAGCAAACTATCAAAGAAATTAAAAAGTAATCTGGCAACTCTTCAGCAAACATTTTTTTGGAACAATTACTGATGGGTTTGCAACAGGTCTCCTCAATAGAGGTCCAAGACACACCACACAGTATGATGTAAATCTGTCATTCTAAAAGCTTTCCAGGTACACCTTACTACGACAAATTTTCTAATTTTTTTTTTCTTCAGCATCTAGCATCAACACTTGAACTGGATGAAACCACATTCTTTTTGCTCTACTGAACCTCCCTGACTGGGTAAAAATGGACACAAACAGAGAAGACATTCTCTGGGGTTTGCTTGGCAAGGTGGTTTTTGTTGTTTTCTATTTTAAACAATGCAGAAAGCAATTATGGAACCAAGACAAGAACACATCCTCATGCACCGTCTGACTTAGTAGAAAAGCATACAGGCTCCTCAACTCAACAGCTTGATACAAAGTCTGCAGAAGCCACTTGCGCCTTCACATTTACTTCAGAATGTTTTGAAATAACTCTTACAGAGCAACAGAATTCCAAGGCTAGACTTATGCCATTACACATTTCAGGGATACCAGCTTTCCATTCCATATCTATAACGCACCCAATGTTCTCAGTGAGCCACAGTTCTAAAGCAGCAAATGACTGCTCTCTATACCAAATACACATGGTCCTCTTCAGGCAAACTTATGTCCCAGAGCTGATCTTAAAATGGCTGTTCATCAAGGCACTGACATCATACTGGTTGTTAAACAGCATGACGAAGGGAGAAAACACAAGATGATGCCATGATTTTTACTTGCATTATGATCTCTTTTCCCTTTCTGTGTCTTCTTTGCAAGAACCAAACAAGCCTCCACATACCACACGGGCTCACATTTCAACATCACGTCCCTTCTCTGCATTACAATAGCCTCACCTATCGCCACAGTAGCATCACACGTTATTTCTTTAACCTGAGCTGGGAGTTCTCAGGAGAAGCAACAGTCCCTGTATATAATGGATGTGCACAGGGGATGATGGGACAGAAGAGGAAAGCTCCATCTGAGAGCAACTGGATTGCTGCTGCATTCTGAGGACTGCAAGCACAAAGGGAACCAAAACCCATTCCTTTGACAGAGTAGTCCAGTCACAAGTCCCACATGCCTCAGGATCTGGAGCAAACTGAGCACAATGGACTGGATCTCTATGGTAACCAAACGGCTTTTATTCTTTTTTTACCCAGGAGATCCTTTTTAAAATATGGATGCTTAAAGCACATTTCACAGTCTGATTTTAAAAATGTAGATGGAAATACAAGAGCTTTACTTCACCTTATTTAAACAACAAAAAACTAAACTCACAATATAAGCATCACTATATGTCCCTGTCCACCCTCAAAAAATAGCACAAAAATAGAATGTCAAGCAGTCATGGCAATCTGAACAACTAAGTAAGTCGTGTATTTTACAGCAGTCCCGGGGGAGTATTATGCTTGAGAGGATACTCTCTTGAGTTTTGGCTAATTCTGCAGCTTTTATAAATAATCCTAAAATTTAAAGCTCAAAGAAACATTGACTATCATTCTTGCGCTGCTAATTAATGGGACCTAAATTAGTTTCTTCTCTCTAACCTTTAGCTACCTTCAGGGAACACAACTGAAATGCTAACAGAAATTTTAAACAGTGGCAGGTTGCACATTCAAGCTGCCATTATCATAAACAAATACATGCACAGGTTTCATAGTTTGAGGAAATATCCAAGTTCATTAAACTTTTCCACCACACTGCTTTAATGCAAATCGTCTCTACACTGCAGCTGGCATAAACCTTATGGAAAATAGCATAACCTTATGGAAAGTGGACACTGGACAAAGTGACCCACTGTTTCACATCCTCCTTCTCTTATTTTAACTATTTCTATAGTTTTACCATGCCCTTTTTACTTCCACCCCACCCTTGACTTCATTTCTTGAATAGCTACCCTTGTTATTTTAGATTATGGGGTTTATTCATCTTAAGAATTATTTCAGGAGTTAAAACTACAGGTGTCTGAACTGGTCCTTTACTATGTGATGGTTGCTAAAACAGAGAGGACTATTATTCCCTTTACCCATTGGAAAACAGTACCTTCTAAAACAGAAATTAGGAAACTTTTGTACCCCCTGGCCAGCCCAGTACGTAAACGTGCATTCCGAAAGACTAAGGTTCTTTCTGAGCAAGCACAGGAAAACTGTTCAGAAATTCTTATGTGAATATTGTTTCATGTCCTACCCTACAATAATCTCACCAACCCACCAACATTTATTGAGAGAAGATTTGGAAAGCACAGGCCATAACAGTGAGTTTTATTCCTACGTCTCCTGATTTCATCTGAATCCAAAGGTTTTGAAATATTTTGAGGGTTTTGCATATTTTCTCCCCTCCAGTTATAACTGGGCTCACCACCTTGTTGTGCTTGGAGTAACACCAGGGAAGTTCTTTAATGCAGCACCTAATCACGTATATCAGCAATACTGTCCTGTACTATTTTATACTATATGGAAAATAAGAAGAATTTTAGTTAACATAAGCTACAAATGTCCCCATTTTATCTCTTTAAAAAAAATGCTAGTTAAACCATTTTTAAATGGCTTGAATGAACTCATTTCTATTATCTACATTACAAGTTCCAAGTCTGCACATTTTAATAAAGAAGCAATACTGGCAAGGAGAAAAAAACACTCCAATTTTCACAAGTAACTCTGTAAACTGTTTGCTCCTCATAATCCAAATGACTGTACACTAACATCTGGATTTTAATATCAAGTTAAAGAGTTTGCAAATGTTATCTCCTCACATCACCTGCTTAACACAAGTGCCTTTCTATCCCAGAGTTGTAGCCTACTAACTAATGAGAGTGTTACAGTTCTGGACTCACAAGCAGGTCTCTAAGATTTCTAAATGTTGATCTTTGAAGTGTTTCCAAAAAAAGCCTCCAAAACAATTACCACAGTAACAGGTGCTGGGTTAAATACGCGATGTCCAAAGGTTCACCATGTCATTTACAACACAGGATGACAACCACAGCACAGCATTTGCACTCGATTTTCTTTTTAAGTAGCAGTTTCCATATCAAAAGATTCAATCTGTTCCAACACAGAGTGGTTCTCATTACCTCACATTACCTCTGTAACCAGATGGATTTAAATTACTTCCCAGTCAAACCTGAGGGGGGTTGGCTTGTGGTTTAGAGTATGGAAGAAGGAGGGAATTTGTCCGAGGGGTGTTTTTGTTTTTTCAGTTGTGCACAGGACACTTTTTTTGTACAGACAGGGAAGGCATTCTGGTAGCCTCAGTTATGCTATTTGTTGCAGATGTAGCGGGTCATAGCAACAGGACTGGAAATCACATCACACGAGCGATGCAGACCCCTGAAGGCTGCTCCCAGTTTTAAAGGCGACATAGTAATTCATGATCCAGGCATTCAAACACACAATTATTCCAACACTCTGCCTCCTACAGCAAAGGCCAGAAGAAAACCTTACCCACACCAAGCTCAACAAGGATGCTCTAGCTGGAAATTAGAAGGGGGGAAGAATAATTTTACAGTGTTCAAGAGGTTTGAGCCAACACATTCTCCCTCGCCCATGGTCAACAAAACCAGAAGCAGTGGGTTCAAGTAGTAAATGAAGCATTAAAAATATCCACCTCTCTTCATACCAAGCAATACAATTTTTAAGGACTTACTACTTCAGCCCCTTCAACAAATACTTTTAATTCTGGTCGACTTATCCAGTCGTAATCCTAATACTACTATTTATGTTGCATCATTTAATTGATTTCTTAAATATTACGCCTGCAACTGGGTATTAATTTTTATATTTTGAACATAAATTCATGCTAGAAGGGGCAGAACTGACTCCTGCAATTTACAGACCAGTAATAAACCAGTTACATTTACACATGTAAACCAACTTTCTGCCAACAGCTCTCAACCTCTCAAATTAAGTAACAAGGAAGGAAATAATTTTAATAATTATTGAACTACATATATTAAGATTAGACTTAGAATCTTGGTTAAAACTGTGGCCTTTCCTTAAGCACTGTACAGACAAGTAAGCAAAAGCATTAGTCACATCAGTCTAAATAAAATGAGTGAGTACTGACAGCTGCCGGCAATTTTTAGCAGACCTTGCCCAGAACATGCATAAAAAGTAATACAAATTAATTGTTCTGTATGAGTGATAGCAAAAGTAACATCTAGTGAAAAAATTTCAAATACTTGGATGCAATATAGAACAGCATTATATATTTTCAAATTTTCTATGCATTTAATCTTGTAATTATGCAGTAAGGCTTGTTTATATGCAGAACCCTGCTTGGGATGGCATACAAACATAACAAGGAACAATTTTTCTCTCCTAGTCAGCTATTGCTAATTCCTCCTCAGTACAAGCAAGTAGGAGATACTTGTAATTTCATTTACAGAGTGGTTTGTATGGCACATTTGTTCTGCATGCAATGCCACAGGTGTCCTTGGTGCTTCACAGTCAGCCCAAGAATGCAGACACCGGGGATGTACCTGCTGGCTTGTTTCTGTAGTCTGGAAATGCACCTGCAAGTCTGGTTTTTATGATCTACAGCAAATGAAAACTGCACGGTTTGCTCACTCCCACAAAGTACGTCAAACCCCGAAATGTTATCCTCAATGGAGTGGCAAACGATTTTGTGCAAGAGGAAAAACACACAATCATCAGATATTAATGGGTCAGGAGCAAAATTCCTTTTTACAGTACACTGCCATGGGTGCTGATAGTCAGGGAGAAATCTCCACTTCTCCTGATGCCACCAGTGAGGATATGAACTGCTGCTGAGTGTAGCTAGGATGGAAGCAACAGCTGGCCACACCTAGAGCTACTCAGTGCTGTGCCTTACCACTGCTGAATAAGTGAGATAGGGCAAGAGCCTTCCAGCTTCTTTTACTGCTACCACAGTTTAGTGCATAAGGAACTCATAAGATAATATTTTTGGCAGAAGATATTAATTCCAATAGTTCATTCTCCATTTCAACTATACCTTTGAAAAATATACATACTTCACATTGCTGGTTATGTTTTCTTTAAAGCAGTTTGGCACAAAACCCACAAACAAAAACACTCAGAGGCTTCAGTATAATTCACACAGAGAGTGAAGCATCAGCCAGCCTTAAGCAATCTAACAGCAAACACATTTGAAGGTTTTCATTTTATTCACTATTCACTGTCACAAGGCCACAGTTCAGCTGCTTCTGATTAAAAAAAAAAAAAAAAGGTACACACAGAAAGGGGGGAAGGGAGAGTAGGTGATGGAAATAGATATAGAGAACATATTTTTCCTTTTTAATCCCTTCTTTTCTAGTCTACTTCTACATATGAAGCAACAGCTACCACACAGTTTCAACTTCCTGAGCTAGGAGGACTTGGCTATTCCTTCCCTAAGGAGATGAGAACCATAGGACAGATAGATAAAGCCACATCCCCAGTACACCACAGGCTGATGCAGTAACTGAGTTGAGCTGTGGTAACACTACCCCTTTCCCAAAGGTATGGCTGTTCAGCCTTCCTGTGCAAAACAGAACAGCATTTGATCTTTTTTCTACTTCCACATATATTTTTCAGCAGATCTTGCAAGAAAAAAAATTAATCTTTGTGTACTTACTGGACACTACACACAAGAATTTTATTATACATCCCCACTGGCAGACGATGACAACCTCAACAATAATGACAATGTCTCACGCTCTCTCCTGCTGCCTATACAGTACATTTTTTCTGCCCCTTATCAGCACAGAAAGAAGAAAGCTCTCTGAATTTTTCATTTGAAAGAGACCTGAACTTTAACCTCTTACCTACAGTTCTTACATTATAGTGTACATGACTCAAATGCCATACGAGCATTAGCTTTTGCTCTAATAAGTTAGATCACCCAGGAAGTGGTCCTAAACTACTGGGGCTGGGCTGATTTTTGAGTGCATTGTATGGCTGTTAAAACTCAAGGGGACTGGGAGTGAAAGCAAGAACTATTATTACAACTCCATTCCAGCATCATTCAAAGTAACCTCACACCAACAGGGGTTTTCACCACAATGACAAGATCATACCTTGAAAAGCAATGGAGGGTTTGTTTGCTTTAAACACAAGTTGTCTTATTGTGAAAATAAAGATATTAATGGTAAGCTGTTTGCACATATTGAAAAATAGGACAGTTACAGTGCAATTCATACCATGAAAACATCTTTCAAATCATTAAGAAGCCTGCTACTTTACAGGGTACAGGCAGTTCTAAAGTAGATGCACAGCTGGACAACCATAAATCCCCTAGTTTAAATTGGACTTATCCCTTTACTAGTCAGACAATAATTTCAATTTTGCAATTTCATTGCCTATGCACTACATGAGTGGGAAATCCTCTCACAAAAAGCTGAATTCCTTTCTTCAGGTATTATTGAAACAAACATATTGATCTCCGAGTCCTTTTAAAGCAGGGAACCAACTCCAGTAAAGGAAACTAAAAAGCAATCCTGGCATGAAATACATTATTTCCCCAAATTATGGAAGCAGAGAGAAGAGTGCATCAGAGAATGTTAGAGATAGCACTTCTATATCAATCTTGCCTGCCTCTGTTAGAATGAGAGCACTTCACACCTGGGGAACCAACTCTACTGCAGTAAAGTGCTATAGATTAAGGACTTAATTTACAGAGTGTAGATGCTGGACACAGTCTTCTTGGGATGGAAGTTCCTACAGAACCCAATTTCAAATCAGAAACCAAAATGCAATCAATAGAGAGATGCTTGTAGATAAGACCTGCCACTATTTGCCATAGGTTTCCCTTTACTTTTAATACCTGACAGATGAAAACAGAATCAGAAATTCAATTTGGTTGGAAAAGGCCTCTGAGATAATCAAGTGCAACCAACCTATGACCTAACACCACCGTATCAACTAAGCCATGGCATTAAGTATCACATCTAGTCTTTCCTTTAAGACCTACAGGGACAGAGACTCTACCACCTCCCTCAGCAGTCCATTCTATTTGCTACTAAAATTCTAATTTCTCCTTTGCTATTAAAAATTAAAGTATCCTATTTATAGTTTGTTTCACTATTACTTATTATTTTATGATTGTCTTTATACAGGGAAATAAGCACAGTATGGAAAGCTTAACAGAAGAAAATTAAAGCAAGACGAAAGATAGGGGGAATTTTAAACAAAGAAATCACAACTGAAAATATGTGAAATAGCAGGATATTTTTTCCATAACATGTAACACACATGCAGTAAGAGCATGAAGATTCATAAATATGAGTGCTAGTGTATATTCTATATCTTGGACTCAAAGAAAGAATTTATGATGAGCACTTACAAGTACCCATATCAAGAGCTGATTTAACTAAAATAAGCAAGATCCATCTTGCATTAGCAGGGCTGAGGAGGAAAACTTGGATCTGTTCAATGCATCACAAAATCCCAGTTTTCATCATGAATGATTTAGAGGAAGCAGCACACGATGTCAGCGGACCGTCCAAATGTGGAACAGACTGTCTGCTAAATAAAATCTGTTGAGGCTGCTGAACTAACCTAAGTTAATTTGGCGTGTGGACTCCTAACCCAAGTTGCTCTTAATTCACAGACGGTTTTTGCCAGACAAGGGCGTCTTGCTTACAAGGCATTCACAGGGTACTAGGATGGAATGCAGATTCAAATATGTTTCATTGTTCCTCAGGAAAATTCCCCAAAGGGTGCATTGCACTGGAAAATGACAGAGCAACATGCCATCTGGAAGTTCACAGCAGCATAGATACAAATAATTAGAGTTCAGAGTTGCAATGAGAATCCCTTTCGTTTTTCTCACAAGATCTCCACAGATTTGTTTCTTCTAATGCAGTTAAACATCCAAGGCTTGTGAATGAATGCAAGCAAGGTCAACCAGGACAACAAGCAGTCCAAGACTATTGTGCCATTTTTGCCCCTACAGCTTCCAGCCCAGCCCACCACCAGGAGAGCACAGCCCACCTAACTTGAGCACAGAGCTCACATCACTGCATTTAGTGGCTTCTTGTCTGCTCATCAGCATGACCAGAAGGTAAATGACACGTCATAAGTGCAAGACCAAACTCACCATCAAAAGCAGCCAGGTACCTGGCTGAGCTCTTCCATATGAGTATACAGACTCAGATATGATAAGAGGGTCTCCAACAGGACTAGCCGTGCTTCCATAACAAAAAGCACATTTTTAACATATGGAGTACAGCTGAAGAGTTTCACATTAATGTTTATATTTAAGCATTTTTCTTCCAACTCCATGAAATTAAAAAAAAAAAAAAACCTAACGCAGCATCACATTGACTTCAGTGTGCACGGATTCCACAAATTAAGACCTTCAGCATGCAGAATTCTTACTGATTAGGATGGTCCCAAGGGCTGCACACATGCATATTTGAGCAGCCTGTTTCATTCACAGTTCCTTAATGACAATGCCTGTGTCTCTGCCTTAGCAGTTATGCAATCGTTCCCTTTAGCCTGTGACCTGATGACAAGCCAAGATGATGGGAATGAATGTGACAGAGTCCATCTACTTTTTTCTTAATTCTTCTGAGATTACTGAGTACAGGCTGTCCACATTTTCGAGTAGCAGAATTTAGCAATTCAATCTTGGGTCTTCAAACTTACAAATCCTAGTATATGGTAGGGAATACAGAGAGGAGTGATGAGTCAAGAGAGCTAGACTAGAACCAGCCCTTGTGAAAAGCAGAACAATTACACTGAATCTTCATTTCAACCAACTTTGAAATGCCCAGAAAAATAACTTGGGAATCATTACACCTGAAAACGTGTAAGTCACGTTTCTAATGTGGATGACTTTACATTCAAACTGAATACAATCATTATTGTGTGTCAAACAGCATTTTTAAAAGTACTGACATTAAAGAGCATTACAATAAATATGTACTGACTTCTGCATGCTAACTAATGAACAATTACAGCATGCTTAAAGGGAAAATGTGAATATTTCCACTTTAGGAAGCTTTAATAATTCCTCTTTTTCACAAACTCCATTTGCAAGATTTGATGCAGTTCTCATTCTTCATTCATTTGACTAGCAATCTCCTTTTCCAGCAAATTTGTGATTTAGGGTATCATCATCAATGCTCTGGCCACTCCTTTTTCAATTTTGCAGAGAAATCTTTCACCACTCACCATAAGCTTCATTACATTCAATCTACATCCTGTCCAGTACAGAGCAGCTCTGTACTTCAACAACATGATGTCTGCAGAAATAAGGGTATGATAAGTCTTGCTTTTCAAATCTTAACTTCTACTGCAGAATGAGAATGAGCACAAAAGTACCCAAGGGGAACTATTTTTAAAATCAGGTATTTTCAAGCCTTGTAAGGAAGGGCACTCATCACAGCTTGGTAAGCAGAAGAATCATTAACTCTTAACATTGCTTATTCAGGTTTCTTCTAGGCCACGACTCAAGTTTAAGTCCAGGGAAATGACTTGGCTGGAAAGAGAGAAATCAAAAAAGCTATAATAACCCCCATCTCTTAAAAAAAAAACAACAAAAAAAAAAAACAATAGAAAGAGCTATTAAACTGCAACTTGAAGAGCCGGGAAACAACATCTCATTGTATGAGATATTCAAACAGGTCTTGAAAATCTCATTGCATGAGATATTCAAACAGGTCTTGAAACAGTTTGAAACAGTATTAACAACCATGTTGTGAAGAGAAAGGCTTCACAATGGCAAAGCAAACAGGACATGCCCTGGAGAGTGAAAGAAGCAGAGGCAAAGATGAAGAGAGCTCCCAGGTCCATGACCGGCATTCTACCTGGTTAATTATCCCAACTACTTCTCACTAACATAATAGTGTAATACTGATAAATGGTATTTATGAATGGAAGGCCTTCAGAGATTCAACTGTCAGAGTGCAATAACAAAGGACAAATATACATCAAAACAAACACTGTAGAAAGTAAGAAAGTAAACATGTCAATCAGCAGATTTAGGGATAGGTCTATCAATCAAGGGAGACCTCACTAGACTCACTAATAGCTTTGAAAAATATCTGCTTTCCCAAAGTCTCATTGTTGACCAAAACCATTTTCTATGGATAACCAACTAGTTGGGGAGCTCCCTTCAATGGATTTGAGATAAACTATAAACTACATTGAGAAGTACATTGCTTAGATTATCTGTTAAGGGCAATTCAGCTGCATCAAAACCTCATTTTACTATTTTGCCTCTCTTGCTTTTTTTCTTTTCAACATCACACCATTGGCACAGCACTACGAAGTATTGCTGCAGCTACGCCTTCTAGGATATAGATAAAGTGCGTATCATCAGTGGCTCTGAATAATACATCGTAACTGCAAAGCAAAGATATAGCAGGAATAAAGAGATCTCCTATCAAAAAAAAAAAAAAAAAAATC
>WEKX01021469.1:94120-135035 GCA_013390025.1 Pitta sordida
AAAAAAAAAAAAAAAAAAGATCAATTCTTCAAATATTTTAATATATGATTATTTTATGATGAAGACCACATGGAGATCCCTTTGCATGAGTCTAAGTCCACCTGTGAAGTACTCTGCCTTTATCTGCCAGACACCATTTCCAATAATTAAACTTCATGGACCAGTCGCTTCTATTCTGCATGGTGACTTCATGCTGACATCCTTCCAACATAAATTTTGTGATACATTACTGATTCTTTGACAGCTAAGAGACAACTTTCAGACAAGGAAACTGAATATTAAACAACACTAATACCACTCTGCAGCATGGAATTGGTAAAAAAAAAAAGGATGAGGAACTTAAAAAAAGGTGAAAGCTCTTCTTACATTTGTTTTAATAAGTTATTTTTATTTCTGGTGTAGCAGACATTAAATAACAGTGAACTGTGTCTGCAGAAGTCAGGAAGAATTGGTGTTAGACAATTTTATTCTCCATGTAAGTTCTCAAGGAAAATATTTTCAGGTAACAGAAAATACAAAAGAGAGCAATAAGCATAAAAGAAAGAAAAAATGTGTCTTGCTTTAGATTGAAGGGCACCACAGGAGAAACTCACACTGACTTATAATACTTTTATGGAGCTATGAACCTAAACAGTGCAACAGCAGGCAGAGCTCCATCACCTGATCCATACAGCTGGGAGAGTCAGAGCATGCAGTGACAAATCCACTGCAATGCAAATCGTTTAACAATGGAGAAGCTGAGAAGTGCAGACAATGTACTAAGGGAGGTGGCTTGGCTCCCTGGTGCTGGGTTTCTATTTGAAAGCCTTACCTCTGAATACAACTTGCAGGGAAAGAAATGACTCTGAAGAAAGATACAGACCATGCTTCTCTCCAAGCATAACCCATAATCTCCCTGATGGAAGAACTTTCATACTAAGTTCACTACAAGTTTTACCTTTAAACAGAACCTCCAAAAGGCTTCTGAAAGAAAAGAGCTTGCTATTCTTTTTGGTATTTTTTCCTCAGTACAGAACTTTTCATGCCTTTATAAAGGACAGCGAGACATATCACAACAGTTCTTTTAGTAGAAACAAAAGCACATAACGTTAATAGGCCACTTTCAGGCATTACAAGAGATGAGCATTTGAAATAAACACAAGGGTAAGAAAATGAGAAGTAATTAACCTTTTTGGCTCATCTGTCTCCCTGTGATTGCAACTGGGCATGCAGCTTTGTCACATCAATGAAAAAATATCTAATACAGGCACCTGTGCTTTCATCAGCTCAGCATTCTTCGGTGTTCTCTGTGAGATGGAAATAAAGCATATTCCTCTTCTGAACTATCACCAGCATGGATGTGAGAATAGAAAGTCTATTTTGAAAAGTGAAAAAACCATTAAAATATGAACTCTTTATTATAGGAAGAGCTTTTTTGTCACATTCCAGTAACTGGTACACGTGTGTATTATTGAAAAGTGTTCTGCAATAGCCATTTTTGAACCAATATTCTCTGAGGTAACAAGAGATTTGGAAATTAAGAACTCAGCTTTTTATCCAATCAATCTGCTGGCTTTTTAAACCAAAATCAGTCATAACTAGCTGATTCACTGTAGGAAATTAGATCACCAAAAGAGACTTTTGGGTGGATAACTTAAGAGTCATCATTCAGGAAAATGATGAGTCTGGCAATGAAAACCAACTGAGGCTACAATTGTTTAAATCCTAGAAGGAGGGGAAAGAACCAGAGAAAATTCTGCATTTTTCTGAGCACAATATCAAATGCAATCCTGTTGTATGATTTTTTAGATTGCTACCCTTGCATGTCATTTTTCCATGACGTCATCAGAAGACTCCTTTCCCAACAGAAACTCATATCATATGGCCAATGCTTGCTTTAATTAAAAATACAATTAAAAAAGAACAACAAATGTGTCTTACCTCACAGCGCTGCGCTGAGTACAATCCATTACACAGCCCCAGTACTACACAAATAGCCAAAGACTATCTGAGCTAGTTACTGTCACAGAATCACAGAATCACAGAATATTATGAGTTGGAAGGGACCCACAAGGATCACCTAGTCCAACTCACCATCTAACACCTTCAATACCCAGGCTGGGCAGGCCCATCCACAGTGGACAAGTGATCCCTCAGACATTCAGCCAAAGGAATGGGACAGCAGAGTTGGCTGGGATGATTAGCAGTTGGGAGTTAAGCTCAAGAACTTCCTAGCACAGAAACAGTTTTTGTGGAAGAGAAAATCAAAGAGAGGACAGCAAATTCTGCATAGCCTTCCAGTCCCTGAAGGAGCATGGACTAAAGATCTAACAACTGAATCTCACTTGCCTAAATTGTCTTCAACTCTACTCCTGTTGTACTGAGAGGGAAGTAGAACTTCCTATGGGTGTTTTCAGAGCTCACAACAAGAGAAGAGTCCTTTTTATCTTCGATAACAATGACACTACAAAGTGCATGCAGTGATAAGAACCAGAGAATTTCACATACATCCAGACTCCTTCCTCTTTCATTCCAACCCACTCCCCCCCCCACTCCCCAGAGTGCCAGTCTTCTCCAATTTGTCATATCAAAGCCTATTAAATGAAAATTTATTCTCCTTCACCATATAAGTTCAATTGATGAACGATCAGGAATTCCTACCAATTTACACAAAGACTTCTGAAAAACACAAGCACTTTTCAAACTAACAAAGGCTTGACTGATTTGAGTTACATATAATCTCCAGTCACCCTTAGCTTTACTTTTCCTGTCCAAAAAATAGACAATGGTGCTGTCCTGGAGAGCAGAGCTACTAATCTTGCACGTCTTAATCCCTTCCCGCATAACATACATGAGATCGATGCTGTGCCCACAGTGCAAAAACAACCAGTGACAGCAGAACTGCCAAATCTTATGGAGAAAACCCTGGCTGCAAAAATTCTACTAAAAAGAATAAACTGTGCTGGTTTTTGTTGGTAGCTTTTTTTTTTTGCAATTCAAATTTTTTTAATTTTGTCCAACACTATACAAAGGTTGGTATCTGATGCCTAATCTTGGGAAGCGTTCAATAACCTTGACCCTCACAGCTGAATCTCACAGATTAATCTCTAGGGGGTACTCCAACATGTCTGGAAGGAGTGGGTGATTGCATTTAGTTGGTCTGAGCACAAACCCTTACAAAGCACCCGCACTACAGCTCTCACTTCTGTATCCAAAGACTCCAGCAAATACGTGGCCTCATCTCTCCTGCAGAAATTCCTCAAGGACTGAGGCAGCTAACAGACAAAACTTGGCTTTTATAACCTCTATCCACTTCACAGGTTACAATTTTCCCTTTGGTTAATCAAGATCTTTTTACACAAGGCAAAAGTTAATGCAATAAAAACTGATAAAGCTAAAAATTAACAAGTAATATAAGTAAAAAGAAATAGGGCCAGTGAACCTAAAAATTGCAAAGAACCCACTTGATTTTGTTGCAAGTGAGAAAAGAAGTTTCCATTAAACCAACAGAAGTATGCAAAAAGCAAGAATCACAGATCTCTTGGGATGGAAATGTTTAAACTTCTGTTAATATTCATAACACTTATTTTTAATACACGATGTCCAAGAAAGGCAATATCCATAGTACCATCTCTAACAACCCTAACTCCTGAAAAGATTCACAGATTTTTACTAATGTTTGTTTATCCCGATATTTCATTCTGGTCCACTGCTCCAGCCTCAAATTTGAAAATAAAGTTCTCAACTCAGGAAAAAACAAACAAACAAACAAACCACCCCGAAAAAAAAATAAAACATTCAGTCAGTCTTGCTCCAATTACAAGTTCCAGCTTTAGCATCATAAAACCCCATTCAATTAGAAATGGGAACTGCCCAACAAGCAGCAATGCTTGGATCTATCTCTGGAAGGTCCCCAGATACACAATTTACCATCTGTAACATTTCTATAGATCATAAGGCTGGTTTACATCACATTTCAGAGTTTTCATTTTCCCCTCCCTTGGAGTTCAGATATTAACAAAGAAAGGCTTTATAGGTAGAAGGAAACAAGAAAATGATCAGATTAAAAAGCACAAAAAAATCCTGTAGAATACTTCAACTCCTTCATTCTACAAGAGAGGCTGCTTATGAGGAATAAACTACTTTGATATGACAATGTTTAGCCTTTCAAGATACACTTAGGCACTTCTGAATCAATGTAAAACCCATGTTATACAATAGGATATCAATATTACAATTCATTCCAATTATATAGTTAAAAAAACAACTTTAGAACAAACATTTGGTTTAACCAACAGGTTTTAACAGGTAAACAGAAATTTAGGGAGAATTAAAAATTTAACAAAAAAATCAAACCTTTAAAATTACGTATAAATCATTTTTATGCCAGAGGTTACTGCTCAGTTTTGCTTACATGCAGAAGAAAATCTGTACTTAGTCAAAGAAAAATCCCTCGCACACAGGCCTAAAATATCTTTGTTCCAATATTTAGAATTATTTCTCTCATTCTCCTCCATCTCTAGCATTTAAAATACTTGAAAGTAAGGGACTAAGGGTATTTATGTGGAAGGGCAAACAAATACCACCGAAGAATTTCAAATAAATATGCTTTATGCAGCTTAATAAGAATAAAAGGCAACTACTGTGATTCAACTTTGATCAAACCAGTTCCAAGCTACATTGACAGATTAGGATCTATGACTTAATCTTACATTTTCCTCAGAAGGCTCTACAATTTTTTAATAAACATCTTACTATTAAAAACATGTCTTGAGATCATTCTAAGCTATTTATCCTAAAGAAAAAGTCATTGTAGTTGAAAATTATGCTTTCCTCTTACTAGCATTCTTAGTCTTATCAAAACCTTAGCTACCTTTTTTTACCAAAGTAGCATTCCCCACTATTTCGTACAGCAGGCATCTCTTTCTCAAAGAGCAGTTCAACAAGTCTAAGGAAACTAAAGGTGTCTTGTTTTTAAATAGGTGAAATATACTTACTGTAGTTATTACCTTAAAAAAAAAAAAAACTGTACTAATGATTACATTTATCTTTCAAAAAAAGAGCTTCACCATTTTTCAGTAAGCTGCAGACAATTCTCAGAAGGCATATTTCTCAAATTAAATTGAATAGCTTAACCCAAGTCATAAAAACCCAATCAAGTACAGTATTTTTAAAGGATAGATTCTCTCCCCCCAAAAAAATACTAAGCATTTGGAAGAACTACACTATATGTATATTTAATTACATTCTTAATGCAAACAATAAGCCAATAGCATTCACATTAAGTGGAGTCTTGTGGCACATGCAAGAGGAGGAAGCCGAACTAACTCTCCTAGAAGCAAATACATTGCTAGAAGAGCAGTTACTTAATCTAATACAAGCTTTTGTAGAAAAAGTTTCCAATATAGAATTACATTTAAAAAATAAGTAAAACAGAAGTCAAATCTCTGATAAATATATGTAACAACCACTGTTAAAAAACAGCAAAGAAATCACACAAAGGTCCTGGCACACCCAGGTAAGCAACAATTATATTGAAAAGAATAATCAACAGAGCTCATATTTGCAAGGTGGTCTGCTTTTTCACTCACATGGAAACTGGGCAGTTAAGAGCAAATGTTATACAGGCGACAGTGACAATTCTGTTTAAAAATTCAAGGGCTGTTTTCCAAATAGTTGTTCTCTATCTCAGTTTCACTAACCTGTAGGTCAATCAAGGTAACACATTAACCTGACAAAGCTACCTTAAGCCAATGTAGACAGCTTCTGGCTCAAAGAGAATGTAGCTCTTCCCTCAGAAGAATTAAGAAAGGAAAGGGAGAGAAAGAACTTACTTTTAAGTTGAGTTTGGAGCAAAGTTCAAAACTTCATTTTTGAATGCAAAACCCCAGTAGTACCTGCTCATTTCTCCATCCTCTTTTATCATCCATCCTTCTACTTGTCTCTCCATTTCTCGGGAAAGCTTCCAAATGATAGCTAGACAAACATGAAGCTAAGAGACAGGTGGCTCCAACTGATTGTCACAAGGTCATGACTTGCATGGCTGCTCAGCAATTGGACAAATACCAGCAACATGGACTATCCTGGAAGACATTGTGCATGAGGTTTTCAACCTACTAAAACACATCTCATTAAGTTTAAGGAACAGAAATATGTTTTAAGCACATAACCCTGAAAATTCATTACCCAAAAGGACCAATTAAATTTGCATTGTTTGCATTCCTTGAACAAAGATGACAAAAATACAGCTGCATATAATCACACACTCAGATACTGGTGTGTTCTGCTTGAAGCATGATAAATACTTTTCAGAATAGTAGTTAAGTGCTTAACTCTCTGCAAAGCCAGCATCCTTTATGGCAACTTCCATGTTGAGGGACCACAAATACAAACAAAGAATCCTAATAGTACACAAAAAAATTGACTGCTCCTTCAGACCACATCAACCAGCAAATATCAGTATTGGGTTGGCTTTTTTCCACAATTCCTGTCAGAGACCTGTTATAGTTAAAAAACTGTAACTATTTGTTTCTCAATATTCCCCAAGAGCACAAGGGTCATGCAGGACACTACAGCTTGTGATATCACACCCAAGACTTAATGTGTTGCACATAAAACACTGACTCTAAATCAAGTTTACGAGTACTTGGAAGATGTCAGTTCACAGTGTTAAATAGCTGGATATTTGACATTCAAGGCTCTGTTAAACTCACGAGTACTTTATCAAATAATTCAGCATCCAAGACTCTACCACTCCTAAACATTTGTAAACTGCCTCATCTATCGTTCCATGAAACAATAAGCAGCTCAATTACATCTTTCCTACTACTTAATGGGACGGTTAGCCTTCCTCTGGCTTGAGAAATTAATCAGTACTGCCAAAATGCTTATTCCTTGAGTTGCTTCCAGAAAAGGTTAAAAACTTCCTTCTGTCCAACTCAGTCTACTACTGGACTTAGTAGTAAATCACCTTTGTTATAAATGCAGACTATTTTTCCAGCTACACGTCCATTCCAAAGAACAAAAGTGTTTTGTTTATGGTTTAACTAATGTCACAGAATTCTAAGGGTTGCAGGGAACCTCTGGAGGGGATCTAGTCCAACTCTCCTACCAAGGCAGGGTCACCCGGAGCAGGTGACACAGGAACATGTCCCAGTGGGTGTTGAACGTCTCCAGAGAGGAACACTCCAAAATGTCCCTGGGCAGCTGCTTCCAGTGCTCTGCCACCCTCAATATAAAAAAGGGTTCCCTCATGTCATCAACATCAACTACCACAAAAGGCTCCTTCCGCTCCATCTACTTCCATCCAAACTGTTACACACTTCAAATACAAAAGAGCTGTAAAAAGTTAGTATAACAACACAGAACTTTGAAATATCCTGGAAGAAACTTTCAAAGTAGAACAACATTTTGCACATTTGGTTTTCTTGTTTCATGTTGTTGAGTTTTTTAAAATTAATTTAGCAAGATGATCAACCAAAAAGCTTAATTACCACAACTTATTCTGCCCATACAAATCAGATGTTGCAATCCATCCATTACCTTAAGAAAACACACTTCTTAAAACTTACTTTTTTGAAAACAACGCAGATCTCCGCCATTCTATGGTGGTTTCAAGGGGTGAGGGGAGGGGGGGATAAATGACGGTGGAGTATAACAAGCAATTCTTTAGGCAGCAGAAATAGACAAGTGCCATTTCCAATGGATTTGTGTCCTTACTTCCAATTCTGTAATCTGAATCATAAACTGTTTCAGCACATACAATGGCTCCCATGGCCAAGAAGCATCCAAGACTGTTCACCTGCCTAGAATTTCTATTGCAGTAAAAACAAGGAAACAACTGCTCCAGGTATGGGGGCTCCTTCACAGCAGGGAATGCTAATGGGATCTCCCAAAACCAGCCATCTCTTCTTTGATTTTGCCCTTTGGCCAAACTCAACTGAAATTAAACCAGACTACAAGGGAAGAGAAAACACTTATGAAAGCATTAATTTATTTTTTTTTTTCTGGAAAAAAAAGATAAAATTGTGCAAGCAATACCAAGAGTTTCTCCTAGTTAGAATTAGCACAAATTATAGTATATTTTCTGATTTATAATTACATTATGGTGTGTATGCTACAAGTTCTCAAAATTGAAACTTCACATTTATATAAATAACTATGTGCATATTTGAACACAGAAGTCCCTAATTATGTGCACATATAAAAGCCAAAGTGAATTATATTATTCCTTTTTTTGGCTATCTAATATGATTTATTTTGAAAATACATAAGCCTGAAAACACGGAGTTATCCAGTTCTCTCATGCAGAAGAAAATTCTCATCAGAAAAAAACCCCAAAAAACAACACCAAAAAGAACCCTTTTAAAGAGAGGAATTGATACTGAATTTCTTTGCCTAAGAATCACTACTCTGTTTCACTTCCTTTACAATTGACAACTTCTGAAGTTAAAAGACCCCCCCTCAAAAAAACAAACAAAACTGACTTCTGCACCGTTCATGAGAATACTTTATTGTAAATTCTAGTGAGGATACGAAGTTTTACATTTTGATTGACTTTCATCTCGTGTTCCCTTTGCAGTTTCCCTGTTACTCTAAGATACGAAAGCTCTTAAAGAGCTATAAAAATCCTATATAACAGGCATAAGTGACTTATCCAGTATGCCGGATTCCTGTTTCCCCTACAGCAAATAGATCTTCTTCACTAGAAAAGTTATAGTCCAGTCCCAGAGCAAAAGAACACCAGGAATGTCAATCCCTAAAAAGCTTTGGCATGCTCTCAAACCAGAAACAGCACAGAAAAATCACAATTCATCTTTGTGAATAAATAGTGGCAGGAAAGGAGAAATGGCACACTATCCCCCACAGTCACAATAGCACAACAAGCTCTCAGGAAAAAATGTATCACCCAGGAGACAGATTAAAAAGAATCCATAAAATGTGACGAAGAGTAAAACTGGAGCAGAAGAAGGGAAGATGAAAGTGATATGTTCACACAACCTTAATTACTGAGTTCAGGCCTCACCTCACCCTCCCCCTTCGCCTTCCACCTGTATTTGCTTAATCTTCTGGAACTCAAACTAATACTTTTTTTAAATATTCTTTTAAACACAGTCCTAAAAGTGGCACTCAGATTAATCTTCATTATTAACATGACACATGCAACACAAACTGCTAAAGCTGCCCCATTTTGCACCGTAAGACTGGAGCTGAGACTGGGACTTGGGGTCTAGAGTCATTCTCCTTCACTTTCTTAGTCTAGCAAACATACTGTATGCAAAGTATTCCTCCATGGGGAATACTGAAAGCAAAACAAACCCCTCTGTAATCCTGACACAGCTGGCATTTACCTTGCTCCTGAAAGAGTTGAGGCGCTTAAGTTTCAAAGAAGAGATTATAAGATATTTCTCCTACATCTCAGTAAAGCACTCTACATGTTTCACTGGCACTGTCTGATGGAGTAGTGCAGTCATAATCATCACTTGTCCTTTGTGAACAGTGAGAAAAGGGAGATTTTTGTTTATTCTTGTTAAAATAATAAAAATCCAATTAAAGTTTTATTCAAATGAGAAGCACTTCTAAACCTTTTAGCTCATCTCAGCAGATACTTTACACTTCTCTACCCCTCAACTTCAGGCCCAAGAAACGCCGTCCTCTTGAAAAAAAGAAAATAATTAATTCCCAGATTTAATCTGTGTGAGCAAGTAACTTTGCACAGCATGAGGACATCTCGCACTGTAAGCGCTGAACCAGCTGCTGCGTTCACCGAGTGCTCACAGAATATGATTAGAGGATTTTACTTGGGGCTAGCACAGATCCAGTGCTTTAGGTACACTCCTGGAGAGCACCTTCCCATTGAATTCATTCTGAGAAAGCCTGGCTTGTCAAGTCTGAATTGCTTCATGACACAAACAAAAACAGTGCTAACTGGAGTAGGGAACAGTTTCAAAATTAACCTGTTGATTCAAACTCACACCTGCGCACTCACACGCCTAAATCTGTGACTTCAACTTTTTTGAGTGGAGGTCACCCAAGAAAGTGAGCATAGTATGTATCTTCATCGGCACAAGAAACAAAATATTCTCACAGCTCAACTGTGCTGAGGCAGGTCCAACACAGGTGCTGCTCTCACGGCCCCCAAAAAGACTTCACCTGACTCTCCACTGCATGATCCATTTCTCACCTTCTAAAAGCATAAAATCACTCCAAGATGAACTTGCAAAAAGCTATTATGTTAAGAGCTTAAACTTCTGATGAGGTGTATGGAGTCACCAACCCTGGAGGTGTTTAAGAGAAGACTGGACAAGGAGCTTAGTGACATGGTCTAGCCGGGGGGTGTAGGGCTGGATGACGTTGGGCCCCTTCCGGCTCGGAGTGGCCTGCTAGACTGTGAGGGATCTAGGTTGGTGTTATGCTCTGCGATGTGCTCTCGGTCTCTTTACGGGTGTTAGATGGTGAGTTGGACTAGATGATCCTTGTGGGTCCCTTCCAACTCATAATATTCTGTGATTCTGTATCGCTATCAATCTTTGCATCATAAACATCAGCTTTCACATATAGGCCTCAGGTTCTAAATTCTCTACAAAAGGTCACTAACCAATTTCAACTGGATTCAAGAAAAAAAACCACTTTTTTATTTTTTGGCTAACAGGCTAAAACAAGTTGCAAGGTGTAAGACTAAAACTAGTAAACACATTCAGTCTTAAATGTACTGTTATGGGTAAACCTTCCAAAAAGCAGCAAGAGCTTCTATATTCAACGCAATTATTCCTTCAGTTTAAAATACTTAGGTTCCAGAATTAATTTCTACATTCTTGAGAATATTGTGAGTAGACTATTGGTTTTGCTATTTCAAGAAAGTCAAAGGAGCTCTTCATTATTTTTCCCTCATGTATAATGTAGTTATGATAAAACCTTGAGAAACCATAGCTCCATGGTTGAAATCAATTATATTTTTAGGTAGCTGTCACTTCAGATTACAGATCAACGTTGAATTGAACTTTTAGCTGACTTGTTAAGCATCAGAAGAAAAAGTCTGATGAAGTTACCTTAGAAAATATGATTTAACTTTGAATTTTAAATAAAAAAATATTAATTTTAAAATTTTTCAACATAGCATGTAGGAAAAAACAAAATACTTGTTTCTCCAAGCATGTCATGCCCCAGCTTCTGGGCAGAACACAGCTTCTGGCAGCTCTAACCTCTTGTGCTGAAGCATATCCAAAAAACCACTGTTAGTTGGACTGTGGCACACCTCAGTGATACCCGATGCTTACCCCCGAAATTTTGCATGAATCTGACAGTGAAGATGTTAAGTCATGGAAAACAACAGTGAAGAGAGAAAGCAGAAGTCTCTAATATATCTCACAATATTTGAACAATCGTATCCTCTCTACACCGTTAATTGAGGTAGTAAGAAGAAACCTCGGGGCACAACTGGTTTTCAACTAATTGAATCTGTTTCTCCTTATTTTCGGGCTAGATGCATCAATTTCTGCCCTGGGCATGAAGCAGGAATGGCTTCAGTTTATCTGGAGCTGAAGGCTTGGCTGCAGTTGCCAGGGGCAGTCCACAGACCATTCACCATTTCATTTAATTATTTTTCTTTCTTCCCTTCCCAGAGCTACTCAGGGTTGAGTTTCAATGGTGACAAACTTGTCTAACAGACAAATAGTACTTCCTAACAGGCAACCTATACACCTATATACATGGTAGCCCTCCCTGACAATTGCACACACCACTCCTTCCATGCTTCAGGAGAAATGTCATTTGAGAGCTAAAACAACCCCTTCTAACACACCAGAGACAGTTAACA
Source organism: Pitta sordida (assembly GCA_013390025.1). Taxonomy (NCBI): domain Eukaryota; kingdom Metazoa; phylum Chordata; class Aves; order Passeriformes; family Pittidae; genus Pitta; species Pitta sordida. The sequence goes on from WEKX01021469.1 coordinate 105,915, forward strand.
ACAGTGAAAGCTCTCTCATTATTAGTGGAACTCAGGTAAAAGCTTTCAGAGATGACAGCGATGAAACCTTATGGTTGCTAAAGCAATGTATAAATACTGCATATGTACAGTAGGAAATAACAGATTACATTTATGTATGTAAAGCATCAAGACGTGACTCAGTCATTTGAAGTGTGAGCTCAAATACAAACTTCTCTTAGATGAGCTACTTGGATCAACAGTAATCCTTCACAGCTGGAAACCTGCACCCTACAGCAATTCACAGAGCTCAAACAACACAATCTAAGAGTTCATTTACACACTGCTAGTTTAAGAACACTGAACTCCCTCTCAGCTTAGAGATGACTCACAATTTTGCTGCCTCTGAAATAAATCCTTGTAATTCCAAGTGTGCCATTAGCATTCACAAAAGGTGAAACAGTCACCCCCAATAAAAGCAAACTTGAGTAACCAGTTACTCAGAAGCCTTTGCAATAAATTAATGCAAAGAACTTCTGTTTACTAACAGTTAGCAATTAAAGTCCAATTGCATACACCTTGATTCATTCCAAACTCTTGTACTTTTTATTAATAAAGCCTCTAGGACAGGGAGAATAAAAATGAAATGTATGCTCAAATGCAAGAGAGCTATACCCAATTATAAACGACATATAAGGTTCAGCTGATGCCTGAAAAAATTTAGTCCTAATACTAGAGCTTAGCAATTGCATTGTCAAGCTTTTTTAATCAGCCTCCTACCTATAGATCCTCTAGTTTTCTAAAGGCAATATTGTTATAGAGAGAACTATGCATATCAATGTATTGTCTTGCAACTTGTATCATTTATTACCTCCAGAGCACCATGAAGAGTTAGACTTCGCTGCTTGCCTCTTACACCCACTTTTCACAGGTGCAAAGAGTTTCACAAAACAAGCAGGAAAGAATGGATCCATAGAGTACAGACCAATACTTGCCACTCAGAATAAAAGCAGACGTGCAAAGCCTAAATAAATCCTACTAGTACTTCCTACTACACTCTTCACAATCTGTACCTTCGATTTGTAGTTCATAACCTAACACATAAATATCTTGATCTCATTCTGGTTTACTAACAACCAAAAGCTAATCCAAAAGCAAAGCTACATTAAATCAATCAAGATGCAAAACCAGCGAAATTTATCTAAAAATATTACATGTAATCACTGAACAGGCAATTGAATTGCCTTTTTACAGGCACTTATCTGTCCACAACTCCCAGACAGATACCCAACATACTTAAATACTAGTTTAGTAGCAATCCAACCTGCTCAAAGGGATTGCTAGGTCTGCAACATGGATATATTTTTGTCTGTCAAATCAGTCTTCTATCTTATGCTTGGACTTTTATAAGCCCATACACTTTCAACACATTAGCCTTCTCACTCTAAGATAGTCCTGGAAAGTATTTCTAGCTTACCCGACTCACAAAGAGAAACCAAGTTTCCAGATATACACAAATATGTACGCTCACAACAAGCAAAAGTGACCAAACAGAAAACAAAAAAGCCTTATTTGTTACCTGTACAGATGAGCTGTTATCAACTCCTAAACCCAATTTAAGAGCTTTTCTTCAAAGACAGCAAACCTTCAGCAGCCCACCAAGCCTCTAGAGCACCCTGGGTTCCCCAAACCCAACAAGGCCACTCCCACCACAGGTGTTGAAAATTGGCCTCCAATTAACGCTCATTGATCCCACACCTGCTCTCCACCTGGAGCTCTCTGCTGACCCCCAAACTCACTCCATAACTGCCCTGCATATCTATCGCATGGACAAAGCTGCCAGAAATCATACAACACCACAGTGGTGGATTCAAGGTATTGGTGACAAGAATTTAACTCCTGGCCTTCCAACTCCTACTGTTGGAAGTCAGTGGTTATTCTCCCCATAGATTTCAGTGCAACAAGGTCAGTTTTCCTGCTGGGGAGCTGACATATACCACAGTGTTCAGAAAGGAGAGTGTCAGAAGAAAAGAGGCAGGTTTCTGTCCCACAGTGATGGGAGACACCAGACTGTATGCTACCGAACAGGCAGTTCAACCAGAAGAACTGCTGCAGGTGCAAAAATCTCAACAGAAGGAAATACAGTAATCCCTCAAACTTCGCAGGAGTCCAGGAGCAGGGTAGTCCCACAAAAGGTGAAATCTGCAAAGAGAGGCGGGTCAAACATATGGAAATAAGCCACACCCATAGCCCCACAATGCCAGACGGCATTCTCGGCAGCTCCCCGCGCCATGTGACGGGCCAGACAAGTGAAGGAGGTTTTCTCTGCCCCTCAGCAGAGAAGCAGTGAGGCAGGGCCAGCCCAGGGCTGCGCTCTGCATAAACAGCAACAGGACCAAGCCCCTGTCCCTCCACGCCCCTAAAGCAAGCAGCTGTAATATACCATTGACACCATGTTATAAAGCTTCCCCACCATTTATCCTCTCCAACACTCTTAAGGGAGGGCAATGCTGGGTAGTCCCTGAACAAGCGAGAGGTGCCGCCTCCCTGTTCCGCTGGAGGACAGTCCTGCCCCTCGACATGGCAAAGGCAGTCATTGTTCATGCACAGTTGCCCTGTGCTCACGTGACATACGATGTCTTCACTGGAAAAAATAATGTGAAGATTTGATGCCACAAAATTTGAACCGCAAAGATGTGAGGGATTACTGTGTCTCTCTTTAGCCCAAATACCTGAGTATTCATATCTTTGAGAGAGGCAGAATTGCAGAAGTTATGTTACTGACCTTGATAAAGCAGGATCAAGACTATTATTTTCCTTCAAGAAGCCATGTTCTCCTTAGTCACTGAATCAAGATAATGACCATTCACTTGCTCTGTATCATTCCTAGAAAATGTCTATACAATATTTCCAGTGGTTTTCCTAGACATCATTTGTTTTCCTCAATAGTAGGTTTTAAAGATTTAAGAAAGCTAATGGAACTTTCACAAAGGGATGGAAACTCTAACCCATAAGCATCTGCACAAGATGAAACTCTTGATGCTAAGGATGTCAAACAAACACAGGCAGTTGTTTGCTCTCCGCATATGAAAGCTCAGATACTTGAGTTTGTCAGATTCAATAAGCATGATCCATTAAATGATGAAAAAATTAATCCTGCTGCACGCAAGTAAATATAAAAAATTCATTTGAGATGCTGGATTTCATGTCAAAAATACGGTCCCTTTCCAAGCAGAAGCAGTAAAATGTAACAGCACTTGCTTTAGGACAGTAAATACTTCATATGGATATGTTGTTCTTCACATATAGCTAGATTTTACTTTAAAGACTGAAGCCTATATTATACTTTCTTCTTATCTGTACAAACTAACATACCCATAAGCGTACCTAACTCAGTAATTGTATCAAGAGATGATGAAAATAATAAGAAAAATTATAAATGTTTTATTTAGTAAATAATAAATATATGGGTAAAACTTTGCCTCATTCAGAATGAGTCTGAGAAAGATAGGATGCATTGCCTGCATCCATCAGCACTCCAGGGAGACATTAGTAGTTCCAGGTATGAAGGGAGCATTAATTTCTTATTCACTCTGTAGATATTGAAGTCAAGCCCCAGTTCTCTGTCTCAAGAAGTTCTGCATCTTTGAACTAGCCAACATGACTAAATCCCTTGGAAGGTTATTTAGGCACTGCTCTCTCCATTTCACAGAAGAAAATAATTTATTATTATTAAAAAAAAAAAAGAAGACAAGAAGACCTTCCACTGCCATAAAATAATAGACATGCTTTGCAGGGGCCTAACTCCCCAAAAGGGCTAAAGGAGAGCAAATGTGGGTAGAGTGAGAAAAGGTTCATCAGGACAATGAAGAATGAAACCTGGTTCCTAGCTGCGACCCCACAGTAAGCTCAGCAACCTTTTAGAAAATTCTATTTGGAGTTTCTTGGCTGTAGGAACATTATCTCCCCTCTGAAGGTATGGAAAGGTCAGTTCATGGACATTTGTTAAATGTGCTAGGGCATTTATACTGCAGTGCCACAAAACAGGAAGCTTTATAAGAAACTTTGATGCAGTCATGACAACTACGCTTTTTTATTAGGACTAGACAACATTTATCCAGAGTAGGGTATAAATCCCTCCTGGTATAATTTAAAAACTGTCTCTGATCCTAAAGGTCCACAGTATAAAACCTTGATTCAACACACATTGAGAATACGCATTCTAGAGCCTGCACCAACATCCACAAGAAGAGAATGAAAATATCTCATTTTTCTCTTTTCAATGACCTTTCTCTTTTCTTCACCTGTACTGCAATAGAATCAACGTATTATAAAATTAGAACCAATTTTCATAACCACAGATTTCATTGCTCAGACTGCAATAAAATCTTAAGATAAATCATTCTAATTTTTCACCATAGTAAACACTTAAAATAAATTCCTCATCAACACTATTACTTTTTAATAAAAATTTGTGTAAACGATACAGAATGGCAAAGAAAAATATATTTAAGACTTGAAATTGTACTGCTTGAGTATCAGGCATCTGGACTTCAGCAACTGGATTATTGCCTACTCCGTCTGATATTCATCAGTTTCTCTGTCCTTTGCAGTGATACAAGACAGTGAATATTTTCCCTAGATTTGAGGCAGTAAGATGAAGGGGGATGGTAGAAAGAAGAGGAAAATCATACTTGAAAGTTTTAGGGTCATATCACTGGATCAAATACCCATTAGCTCTCCCAGGCTCTTCCCTGCTATGTATATCTGAACAGCCTCTTCCCCCTCTTCCAAGATATTAACCCAGGAACACTGTTTCCTCAGCTCCTATCATCATTATCTCTCAATGGCATGGAGAGTGTGTGCCCATCATTATCCATCTGAAACACACTATAAAAGTAGTTTATTTAATGCCCCTGGTATGAAACATTTTTGAAAAGAGTGTTTGTATTTCAATCACCTTTTGATAAGCAGGAAAAACTTAGGCAATTCAAGTTTACTTTGGCACTCACTTTTGTGGATGGTGAATTGGACTCAGGGTTCTGAGGACCAAGAATGCAAAATTAAAAAAGATTAAAACACAAGCCTTAGAAGCCTTACCATGAATGCCATGAAAACCTCCAAATTTGCAGTCTGTTTTAAAATGCACCCTCCTTTCTAGCTGCAAATAGCAAAGTCCTGATGTGGTTGCCAAGAAACCATTACTTGCAATTCACAGAGTTCACGTTTAAGTTCACTCAAAAACATTTACAAAATCAAAACTAAAGCAAACCATAAAGGGTGGTATAAATTCTTCTTATGGTTAGTCAGTGACACTACAACAAAGCCCACATCTCAGATATCCCATCCTGAGATTTCTGTGCTATAAATTAAATGCTTGTGGACTTTTGTTCCAACTGTTTCTCTAAAATGTGGACTAGCCTTTCCACGTACTCTGCCACACCCAAACTTGATGGTTTCACTGATATCTCCTCATGAGTTGTAGCGTGGTCACTGGGGTCCTCACCAACATCAAGCTCTTCTAACTCATTATCCCACTTTGTGGATTACTGCACCAGTTCACTGATTAAATCTGGAGTTAATCATGATTATTGTGCTGTAAAGCACCTTGGGAGACATGACATGAAAGTACTAAAAAATGCAGTTGAATTTGATTACACTGTATCTTCTCAAACCCATTTATATGTTAAAGGCTGTCTTTTATTACATTCAATATTATGTTTCATACAAACTCTAGTCTCAATCCAATTTTCCTGTGCTGTTTTTAATTATTAATATTACTGTTTGCAACCAGAGACTTGACAAGGTTGGTTCCTGCTTGTGCTAGGCCCTGAACAGACATAAAATTAATGGCATTTGCTGGTAAAGAAAATTCACAAGGTATAACAGCCAATAAAATACAAGAAAGGTGAGATTAAACTACTGTTTGAGACAAACAAAAAGAAAGGTGGAAAGAAACCAATAGGTAAGTGGCAGACTATCCATGTAATTATTTTAAACAAAATTGGTCACTGCTTTTATAACCTCCTCAAAATATGCGTATTCACTGTCAGTTGAACCTGGTTTTATATATTCATTCTTTTTATGGGATTATGAATAAATAAAATGTGTAGTCAGAAATGGTGCAGGTTCTGCGAATCTAAATCTCAAAGATATAAGATTTCTGCAATTCACCAGGATAAGACTGTATTTGTAGTAGTATCTCACTGCAACAGAATACAGCTCATATCCTAGGACAGTTTTTTTGGTTTGGGGATTCCACAGATAAATACTTCAGAAAAGCACATTATAAAATGCTCCTTGACAGTTTGACTCTTCTGGAGGTACTTTGTATTTTATTAGGTGATCCTATGCCGCACTTACTCAAACAGACATGCTTCATCACTTCATCATTTTTTTTTTTCCACTTTTTCAATTCTTTTCAATTTTTTTCAGTCGAGGCGTCATTTTAGAGGTACAAAAATGAAGAAAGCCGTTACTAAGTCAGCCAGGAAGTTAAACGTGTAAAGTATGAATGGCAAAATAATGTGAAAATCTTTCAGGAATGAACAGTAATTCAGAAAGGCTACAAGGATTTAGAAATTATCTGATACACCAAAGTTCTCCGAAGGTGCTTTTCAACACAGTTTCAAAAGGATGAGATCAGATGACCTTTTTCCCTTTAAACAAAAACCTTTTCCAAGAGGAACAAATGTCAGTAAAGACTGCTCCATATTTCAGTATTCGATGATGAAAATTCCTTTCCAATACTCATTTGCAAGGAAAGAAAGACCAATAGTCTCGGACACCACATCTAACCTGAGAGTGTGTAAATCTTTCGTAACTGCACGCAGCTTATTCGCTCTGAGCGGGAGGCGGCTCATGCTCAAGTGGAGGGTGGCGGGGCGGCACACGCTCAAGCAGAGCTGCCTCAGGGCTGGCACGGCTCACCATGGGCAGAGCAGTGTACCCATGATCCATGCGTCACAGCGCAGGGGTTGATTTGTATATTCATGACTGCCTAATTTGAATATTCACGCATGTCAGGATGCACATGCGCAGTTGCAAAATGGGCCTCTTTAATCACTGAAAAATCATGGCGCTAGGATGTGAAGCCGCAAGATGGGGTGGTGCAAAGTGGAAGAGCGTTGCCTGTATAGCTAAATCATTTTAAGTTGATAATAGCATTTAGCTGAAGTAAAAAATAATATTAAAAATGCAGAAAAGTAAGTGGGAATTTCAAACGCATAGAAGACCATTCATTCTTATCTGATTAGTCCTGTCCATCTTCATGTATTAAGGTTGTATACTTAGAACATTATCCTCTTTGTAATCTTAAAACATACAGGACTTTAAGACTCCACTCTAAATATCAGTGACAAGCAAGATTCCATTCTGCTAAGGAAGGATTATTGTCTTCCTGTTTAAGAAAAGAAGTGAGGGGGAATCAGGAAATAAATTAACACCGTCTGTCTCTAGAAGGCACCGTGATTCACTTTATTTTGGTATCTGCTTTTATTGAGGCCTTCATCTAAAGCATAGCAGCAGAAACAGCAGAATAGAAGCATAAAGTGATACCATAACAGGCTTATGCTCATGATGACTGATGACATGGATTCACCACTTTTTAGTACCTGGACAAAAAAAGGAGGAGGTATGGGGGGAGATAGTATTATAGTAATTAGAAGTCCATGTTTATTAGTAAAGGCTGTTTTTATGCAGTCTAAAACAGCATTCTGTGCCACAAATCAACCAAATATGCACATACGCAAAACAAATGAGGAATTTCTCCATAAATTTTTATATAAATATATGAAGTACAGAAATAAAGCAAAGTGAGATAATTGTATTACTGATTTACCTAGTCAGCAGCTTTGCCAAGAATGAATTCAGTTTATTAGGTATCTTTTCACACTGGAATAACATCCACATTTTTTTTTATATCACAGAATGTACTCTTTGAAATTATCAAGGTCACTCTTTAAACAGATGTTTTCTCCCTCCAATTGGGCCTGTATCAGCCTTTAAAGAATATAAAGGGAACAGTTATTTTATTCAGGAACTCCTCAAATGCCGTCAAATTTGTCACCGTTCACCGTAAACGAGACATTTGTCAACATGAATCAGCAACTGGCCACTTGCTGTCTAAAGAAAGCTGAGTCACTGCTCCTGAGCTAACAGAAATGTCCTACATCAGATGCAGAATACACATCAGTATGTTGTTTACCAACCTAAGAGGAAAATAAGTTATTGCTGTGAGTCACAGAGGGAAAGAAAAAACCACAGAAATGAAGATGAATGTTTGAAGCCCAGAACAACCGGAAATGATAAACAAACCTCTGACACAGAGAGAAGGCAGGAATTGAGCACCAGGAAAAGATAAATACTGCTATAGATTCAGATGTCTTTCTATGATAACAGCCACAAAGACCAGTGTTTGCTGCCAGCTAAATCACAAAGAAGAATCTTCTAATGTCCTGTACTTCAACCTGGACTATTAGATTGCATTGAATTGCATAATTAGGCCACCAGGAAATTAAGTACAGCAAAAGTTCAACTGCACTTCATACAAATACAAATACGCTAAATTAAAGGGTCTGCTCACTGAAAATCAATAGTGATATAATCATGCTTCACTTTAACATTGAAGATGATATGTTTCCTTTCCATTAAAAAACCTGCAGATTTGCCATGATAAGAGAACCAAACCAAAAAAGGTGAACCTTTCAGAGCCAGGAAGGAAGGAGCAGCTCAGCTGTGGTCGTGACAGACAGAAACTCATCACCAACAAAATGAACTGAGGAACGAGGCTGTTTCCAGCATATAAACTAAAAAATATAATCAAGAAGCAGATTATAAGCATGCTTGTTCTGAATGATTCATGAGTATAATTTCAGCTCTTGCCCAGGTAATTAGAAGTCTTTAAATTCCAGTTCAGAGATCTGTTTTGAGGCATTTTTCATTCTCAAAACTATTCACCTAAGAGAGGTTTTTCTTGCTTTCAAACATGGACGTCAATGCAAAAGAGGTAGAAATGCAAAATAAGAAATATGTTTTTATCAGTTAGTAAAAGTCCAAGATTTATAGTTCCTTAATAGCAGTCAAGGGGCAAGAAAAACTCAAATCATTTCAGGGAGAGTTTCTGAGGAGCATCCTGAAAACTACAGCCATGGTAGCCTTGGTTGGGAAGGAAACATACGGAAAAGGCAAACTGGGCAATTCTAACCTATAAGGCAAAACATACCACATTCACCTGCCATTTTGTTTGGCTTTAGTTATTGATAGAAAATAGAAAAGCAAATAAAGCGTGATCAAAACTTTACTGCTGACTCTGCTTAATTATACAACTACTTGGAAATTCACAACTCTCAGCACAGAAGTCTGATCTTAATGTCGATGCTGGCAGAATTTGCAAACACTGGGCTTATAAGAAAGCTCTGTAACTTTTATGCTCTGCAATGGGCTAGGTTATTAGATTAATTTGCATCTTGCATTACATGTTAATGAATGTCTTGCATACGATAATGCAGAAAAATTGTAATAAAAGATGATGAGCTTTCAGATGTAACATTCTCTTTGTCGGTGGAGCTTAGAAGAACAGAAAGCTGATAATAAAATGAATGTCACAGATCTGTTGATGATGCATGAAAAACCTTCCTGAATGAACTAACTCAATCTCTTGAGAGAGCGAGAAAATACTTCCTCACACAATATCAGAAGTTCTGTCTTATTTTTAATTATTCTCCAAGTTCTTCATTTGATTAAGTCTCTGTTTCTAGAAATTGTGTAAGCATGTTTTTCATAAGGTATACACTATAGTTCCTTGCCAATTTCAGATTAGTATTTTTAATTTTGTAAGTCTGGCCTTAAGAATTGCCCTCCTTCACTGGTATTACAATAAATATTTGTATTATTACATGGATCTACAAAATAAATAAACTTTTCACAAAGATTTTAGGTTTTCTAAAACATGCAGTTTTATTTTGCACAGACTGCTCAGTAACTGTCAGAGCACAACCTTTACATGCTCCGGATTAAAAAATGGCAGAAACATGAAATACCCTATATTGTCTTTAATCACTTCAGCCATACAGTCACAGATCATTTTTCCATCACTTCTACAGAGATTTTGGACTCCAGAACGATTATCCATAACAACACTTAGAAGGAGGAAAATCAGTCCATTCTCCAATTCTTTAAAATGATTGTTTGCTCTGTTTTAAAACAAGGTGGTCTGTAAATAATTCCAATTCAGAGAGGCAATAAATATCACACAACCTTAACTCTCCTTGGTTAAAATTCTGTTCCTTGGACACTTTTGTATCTGCCTGCACGTGTGTGTTCTGTACATGCACACAGCATTCTGACCAACCCACTTTCATTATACTCTTCAAAACTTTTGTACCTTCTGTTATGGCAGAATTTAAAAAAAAAAACAACCAAATAATTTTAGGCTACAAGGTATAATGATCAAGATTTAATGAAAGGTAGAAAATTTATCAATACATTTATTTAACAACAATATCCTTGACCTCTGCAATATCCCATTTGTGGCAGGCACAATGCAACCTTACTCCAGAAGTCAGTAATAGAGATGACTTTTAAAGTAGCAACAAAAAACTTATTTTTCTGTTTCAAAGCAATAAACAGGAGAAATATCAAGCTTTCATCCTTCCCTGCTCTCTGTCAGAATTGCATTTCTAGACATCGACAGGAGGTAGACACTTTACAATACCCATTCCCTATTTAACAGCAATAAAGCATTCTCAGATGTTCCAAACCCACAGAAGCTCAATGCTCCAAGGTACTCAGCTGTGTAATTTCATGACTGTCTTCCCCCTGGATCTGGGCATTTAGGACACGAACTGTGGCACTACCCAGGGCAAGGAAACATCGCCTTCAGTTTACACCAGGAAAACTGCGGGACACATTGAATAAGCAACCTGACCAATGTTGCACACCCATGTATCTATATCAGAACTGGGAGAGATTCTGGTTAAACTATTAAGTCTTGAGACTTAATAAATAAAGAAGACTTAGAGTACAAAAGCATGTTTTCACACTCCATGGAATGTGCTATGTTTATACAATAGGATGTGTCCATACAACACACTGTAGTGCAGGGAACAGACCCTAAAACTATCTTTACACTAGTCAGACTAGGAGTATGAAACCTGTTTTTCATAAAGCTCAGTACTCCTGGATATAAGCTACAGAGATAAGAGGCAGAGCAATCTGGACTGTGATAAAATTGGTTCTGCCACAAAAATTGCTACGAATGTCCAAGCCAGTTTGTTTAAACACAACCAATCAGGTTCTACTGCAATCTCAAATACATGCAAATTTGGGAGCCTGGGACATGGGAAGCTGAGTTGCCACTTTCTGCTCTGTTTCACACACCTTCCTGCACCTCAGGAAGGCCACGGTCCGGTTTATGTTTCAGTTCCCCAGTTTATTCTGAGGGATACTTTGGCACTAAGGAGAGGACTTTTCTGCCCCAGAGGTGAACTAAAACAAGATCATAAAAACTCAGGAAGCATTGTGGCACTCCAGAGAAATACTACAAAACGTACTTTATGCTTGTGTTTTACAGAAGTTTCTCCAACCCGTTATTCTCAGTGAAAGACAACTTACCACTGCACATTAAATTCTTAAATTTACTGTTATTAATGTCTTGCATTTTAAATGTAAATATATTCAATTAAACTTCTGTTGGATCTCTCTTTGTGAATAAGTTCTCATTTATTTTTCATATAAACAAACTTAAAACCCTTCCTACCCTCAAGTTACTTATTTGTAGGTTACATTGGCACATGCTAACACTTCTTAGTTACAAAGACCAGCAAGCTGCTGACTGCCAGCAACATTCTATGCAAACCAAACCCCCAAAAGCAAACCAAAATAAATTACAGTATAAATTACAGAAATTAAAAAAATTAGCATAGATCAACTGTCCTATAATAACTACAACAATTTTAATTCATAGTTGCACCAAGGTGATACCCTTGATAAATAACTAGGGATCCATACGACGTTCCTGAAGTAAGGTCTTGGCATTGGCTTGCCCTCTCTGATATGACAGAGCACTAATTATGCTCTTTGAGCTTCCTATGAAATACAGGGGAATGTACCACCTTTCTTTTCCAAAGACTTGCTTTGAATCACACTCTGGAGACTCATTTCTCTCCCCTAGTACTAACAGGCACGTCTACACTAGTCTTTTCAGCTCAAAAAAATTACAACCTCCACCCATGTGTCTCTTCCACTGTGCCACTGCAAAATCTAAGACAACGGGATGCTGTTCCAGACAACTTCTGGAAAACAGATTGTCTCTTCTATCCTTTACAATAAAGCCATCAGGAAAGACAAAGGAATAGATATTGGAAAACAAATCCTGAAGGACGTCTCTGCTATCACAGCCAGTGAAACATATATAGGACACAATAAACAAATCAATCAATAAAGAAACAAGTAAATAAAAGATAATTCAGAAACTCAATATGGCAGACAAGAACCAAGGAATGTCCTTTCCAAATCCGTTCCCTGTGGACTTCACCAGGTTCCAATGGGATAAAAGCTCTAGTATTCCATTTATAAAGCCTTTATTTTAGTATTTACTGACAAGAAAAGCACAAACAGAAAAAGTTGCTTCTGGTATTTATAAATGAATCCAAGATTAATTACTGTATAAATACTGTGAGGAGGGAAGATTTTTCTTTTATTATTTCATTTCTTCATTTAATTTCATCTCCATAACTTAATTTCATTTATTCTTTCATTTATTATTATTGCTTTGAGGTGAATATTTCCCTTTCTGCAGAAAATCCTTACTTTTGGGATTATACATTTGCACAATAAGTACAGGATTATCTTCACCTACAGGAAATAAGGGGATCATCTTTGTCCTGCATACTCCATAAATGACTTTTTATTGTTAATACAGTCATTTTTCCCACTGAGGCATGGAAAAAACTACACGATTACTCTCTGTCCTTTCTGAATTATTTTTCCTAGGTCAACATTTTTTGGGGAAAATATCCACACTAAAATTAAGTCGTAGTCTAACCTGATGGAAAGATCTTTGCAGCCAGAAGAGCTTTTTAACAGCTCTGTGAGCTTGTACTAGAGAAGCTTCCCAACTGTAATTATTTTTGAAGTTGATGAGCACAGCAGCCTAATAACCTGATCAGGTTTGCATGGCTGAGTCAGTTCACATACACTGTTAGTGATTGCATTATATTGAAGCTACAGAACATCTTTGGGGACATCTCTAATCCCCAGAGAAGACAAATAACATGGTGGGACCATTTGAGCAATGACCAGACAATATTGATTTAAACAATTAACATCTGCAGTTGGAACTTCTCTGTCGTCACAGAGACAGACCTGTACCATTTAATAACTGGGGGGAAATCAAACCAAAACAAAGTCAAAATGCACTCCTGCCATACAACCTTGTGAGGAAGGAAAATACAAAGAGCGCAAGTAACCTGTGATTGCAAACTGTCCTATGATCTGTGCTGAGAAATATGCACCTCACCCTCTAAAACTCCTGAGTTGTGGAATCTGCAGCCTTGAAAATACTCAAAATTTCATTTGACAAGGTCTTGAGCAACCTTATCTTTATTGGCCCTGCTCTGAGAAGGGGATTGACAAGAGAATCTCCAAATACTTCTTCAAGACTAAAATATCCTATGATTTCTCTTACACCTGAGAATTAACTCTTCAATAAGTTGTTTCCTCTTAACTGAGCATTTCGATTTAGGTTGCCACTTTAAAATGCAACTATTGGCCCTATTATGCGATCTTTCTTTTCTTACATCTCTATTTCTATTTCCTTTAAAATAACAGTGACCAGGGTTGAAGTGTTTCAAATTACCACTAGTCACTAATACAAGGAGAAAGCAATTTCTCAGGGCTAATTTAATGCACTTCTGAATTCTGTAATTTATTTTGATTCTGTGTTCTCTCTTCCTTTCCAGGCACTCTGCCAAAGAAGTTAGAGGGTTTTTCTGGCTAGTTTTCCAATATTCTCCACAGGTTTGTTGGTTGAGGGGGTTTTTTTTGGGGGGGGGAAGATGCTGAAGTCTACAGACACAGATGGATTCATGGCACAGAACCAAGATGCAGTCATTAGTGAGAATTAAGCCACGTGAACTTGGTATTAAAATAAAGAAAGTAAACACCTCTTACTGTGGCAAAGTATACTCTGAGAAAAGGAGGTAGACACCTTTACATCCAGCAGATACAAGGAGGAAGATTTCCTAAGAAAGAAATATTTGCTTCTTGAAGTGTGATTGTACATGGAGAGCTCTTCAAGAGTTCAGGAAGAGACCTGAAGAGTCTTACCTTCATGGCTGCAACTTGTACTAGTCAAAAGACAAGATGTAAATTTTAGGCAATTTTTAAAGAATGGGCAGAATGGGATCTCAGCCCATAAAACAGGGGCATTATGTAATAATTTCCTTCTCACCATCAGTTTTAGAGCCATAAGCACTGGATTTAAATATGGATTTTATACTCCTTTCTAGTGCCATTTGTGGTAAATAGATCACCCAAACATTCCGCTGACTGCTTTGTAAAAACTCCTTTTTCTTGGTGAAAAGCATAAAGAAAGTGTAATTGGACAGAAAACAGGAGAACTTCAAGGTCTTCACTTTCTCCTAACCCACTTCTTCCTTTTTTTCTGGTAATCAGGCACATTAAAGACTGAAAACACTACCTCATTTTTCCTGGATTAGCTGGAATCTTCACCCATGACAAACAGGGCTCTGCCTTTACTCCCATTCACAAACAAGAAGCAGCAGCTCCAGCTCAGTTCCTGTGGCACTGCTGAGACCATGTGGGCTCTGGAGGATGTCCCCAGAGGGTCCCCAACAGAGGATTCTGGGCTGGAGCACCAAGAGCTGCCTGCCTACTCCTTTAAGTGCAATGCAGGCAGGGACAAATAGAGCCAAGGCACCTCTCAAATCTTTTTTTTCCATTCCTAAAGTTGTCCTGGAGCTCACAGACCTTCTACAGCTGAGTAATGATCCATCAAGGGATGGCAAGACCAAACACCACAGTTACCTCCTGATGGCCTTTGTGTGTGTGCCAAGTGGGGAGGGATGTAAACCTCCATGCAAAAAGACAAATGCTTTGATTCTGAGCATCAGGATGACATTTGATATTAAGTGTCTACAATTGCACATCTTTTGCTGTCTTTGCTGGCCAGACAAACTATTCAGAGATAATCACTGTCCATCACAAAAAGCATATTAACCTACAAAATTCAATTACATGTCACTGGCTCACAGAAAAGTTACAAGCGCTCCATTTAACCTCCACAGGACACCAGCTACAGAAACAGCGTGATCACCATTTTTAAAATTGGGTCCAAGTCTTTTTTCCCAATGCTAGATAAAGAAGGCAGTTTTTCAGAGGGAAAAATAAAAAAAATTTAAAAAAAAAATTCCAAAACACCACCACGAAATACCATGAGAACTTTAACACTAACTACCTGACCTCACTTGTCACAGTACCAGATGCTGGATGCTAAGCTCTCTGAAAGCGCTCATTCCCAGTAACTGCCTTAAAAGGGAAAGTGGGATGTCACAAAACCTCCTCCCTACGTACTGAAAGCAAGAGCCCACATTTACATTTGGAAGATGGCTTAGATGGTGTATCATCATCAGACTAAATCTCCTGATCCAAACAAGACTATTCCTATTATCATATTGCTGATGAAAAAGAAGAAATAAATGGAAAAGCCAGATCTCTCAAGCTCACATTTAGCTCAAAATGTGCCAAAAAAGAGTAATGGTATATGTTACTGTTTCCAGAGATGAATATTTCTACTGATTTTAGACCACAGTGAGTGTAAATGCTCTTCATAGAGTAAAACACTATGTTAAGCAGAAAATATTTCTGATAACTGCATTATCTTTCGAGCTTGAGGCTGCCTGATCCATCCAATATAGCTTGTTTTAATACCATTGCATTCTCTGAACAGCAGGTACTAATGAATATGAATACTGGAAAGACTCAGTCCAGAAAGGAAAATACAGCATGAGGAAGAAGAGCTGTCAGAGTAACAGAACTTGTTACAGCTCTCTAAACAAACAAAACGAGACTTTTTTTCTCTATTTGATTTCTAAAAAGATATTGTAACACTTCCTTTTTCCATTTGAGGAGGAGTAGAAGACAGTAAAAGGACAGATCAGTGACATCTCCTTTCCAAGGGCATAAGTAGTAATACAGCACTCTTTCAGACATAATAATTTTAAAATACTTAGAAAAACAGTTAACTGCAAGTTGTTGCTAAAAAAAAGAGATCACTTTAAAAAGTGAACTGTTGGTAGCATCCTGTATTTGTCAAACATTGTTCTTTGAGTCCTTGATATTGATTAGTATTCCACTTGAAGAAGGAGATAATGAAGTAGATTATTTTTTCTGCAGAGCACCTGACACAATCAGAAAAGCTGACACAGAGTGTTTTCCTACTTTCCAGTTTGTCTGCCCCACCTATTTTCTTCTCTTTGGAGGCCACGGGGGAGAAAGAATGGAAATTAAATTAAGACATTCCAGAAAAAACTGAGAACTGTAATGAGATGCGTTTAAATTCTACACAAGACACTGGAGGGATGAATAGTATAAAGCAAAAATGAGATGTTATATCCTTTCCTAACTATGAAAGTACAGAGTTAAAGGTAGTTAAATGATTTTCTAAGGTTTGTTCTTCAGTATAAATGCTAATATAGTAAGACAGATGTTTCACCAAAATAACATTGCTCTCACTTTAGAGCTATTTTTCTTCTGACTACATATGCACAAAATCTCAGCCTCATGTTCATGTATTGAAGATGCCAGAATAAGTATATAAGTAACTGTGATTGTTAATTTATTCAAATAACAAAAAGCAGACAAGAACCATATGGATTTCTTCAGCTGGAAAGCACCTGGGTCTGGGTGGGAAGGAGAACCCTTGGTGAGATGCAGGACTACACAGCCCTAGAGAGGATCAGCCTATGAATCCCTCTTCTGTGTTACTATTTATGTAGTTCTTGTCCAGTCAAGTGCCATTACATGGCCATGCACTCCTGGCTTCCCCAAACAAGTTGCTTTGGCACCAGTAACAAGAGTCCACCACATTTCAAGCCCCGTTCCCCTACACAGCAGGGTGAAAGGAGTGAGGGCAGCACAGCAGGACCCTTACAGGGGCACAGGGGCACCCAGAGAAACCAACAGAAGAAAATAGGAATGTAGCATATAGAAAATGCAAAGTATTAAAATGCACCATAGTCAGCAAAACAGTCACGGGCACATTTCATTTCTTTGCATCTTTCAGCCCTACTAATATCAGACGTTGACCCCAGGCCTACTGCAGAAGATAAATTTGTTTGCTAGTGATTGTAGCTGCTTGACTGCCAAACAGTAACAAGACAGGAGGCCTTGGGAAAAGGAGCAGAATCTCTGCTTCCCAGCACACATTTAGGGGCACACACTACCAGAAATACAGACACATATTTGTATTTCTTTTTCTTGACCAGTTTACACATCGCTTGATGAACTTGCAGAGCCAGTATAATCCTACATTGGCTCTAGAGCCCAACATTTTTTATATGCCTGAATAACCTACTGCTAAATACTAATTAGCTGGTCATAGTCTTTGAATCAATCATGGTGAGAACAGCCCTCCCATCACAGGCCTTGTTTTGCCATATTAGGAGGACTACCTGCTACACGCACTGTATTTTTAAATTTGCTGCCATTTGTGCAGTGCTGGGGATTACCCCATGTTTTCACACACTTGGGATGCTTGAGTTTAAAATAGAGAAGACAACCTTTTCTTAGAATTCCCTTGAAAACTTAAAAGCAGTCTCCTGGCACTATTTCAAGGTATGCCTCAAATAAGATTATTTTTAGGCTGCTAGAGTACAGAAGTTACCTTTACTTGGTTGGTATTATGCTTCTAAACACATTTTGATCTGTTCTGTGACATACCATCTATTCATATCTTCGTGTGACTCTTGTGTTTATCAGTATTTGAAGCAATCCATAAGAATAAAAGCCTGTCCTGAAAGTACCTGCTTTATGGTACTAGGCAATGACTGAAAAGAACATTTGCATGTCAAAGTTTAGGGTAAAAATAGTTCTTGAGCCTGGAATGAAACGTACAGTGTAACTTCCCTTATTAGTATGGTGCCCAGCCCTAATTCCTTCCTTCGCACAGCAGACCCAGATCCAGGGTTCACTAGAACAGCAATGCTGAAAGGACCTGGGCAGCTTCTTCCAGGCAAGGCCTGTGGGGCTTGAGAAAGAGTGAACATTTTCCCTTCTAGAGGCCTTTCCAAGTCTCACCCATGTTTCACATGATATATAATTACTGTGAGGTAGAGACATATCCAATCTAAGCAGGGGTTTTGTCATGTCCAGGAACCACACATTGTGCCTGTCCCCAGCCTGTCCTCACAACTCAGATCTTCTCATGGGCTGCTCTGACCTTCACCCTTTCGGGGAAGTTGAATTTCAGATTTTTTTCAGATCCGGGAATTTTTAAAGTGATCTGACAAATTTGATACTGTTGAGCATTGACATAATCCCTTTTATCAGAAGACTGAACACAATTAACCATGTATAGTTAACAAGACATTGTATTCTGAACACAGACTTTGTCTTTCCCCTGTATAAATCTCAAGTAGTTGTTTGGAGTTTTTTTAACCTTTTACAAAACAATTCTCAAAATCATGTGCCAAATTCCAAGGACTGCATAAAACCATAAACAAGTTTCTATTTACCTGACATTCCAAATAAATCTCAGCTTACTGCCTCTGCTTAACTATAAATAACCAGCGAATCTTCTTTTCTTTTGTTACCTTCAAACAATGACCATTTGTCTTTTTCAAACTAGAAAAATCTATCATCCTTTTTTTTCAGTTTGGCCATCAATTCCTTCACTACCTTTACCACAGCACCCACTGCAAGTATCTTGAACAGCCAGTGTTTGCTCCAGAGTAACAGTTAAATGACATCTCTTTCAGGTCATTTTACTTGTCAATTACCTTCAAAACTGCACTTGCATTTTTACTCCTTCTAAAAAACATTCATATTGTGAAGCATTACATTAATTACAAATCAGGCTGTGTTGAATTAGTCACATTGCTGGAACCATATCTGTGTTGTGCTTTGTGTTTCAAAAGCCATCATGCTGTGCTAAGCTGTACTCTGAAAAAAATACATTTCTTAGAAATCTGAGTGTATGTTCTAGATTAACTTTCAGATACACTAGAAATCTCACAGGAAAAGCATGGAAAATAAAAGGGAAGGGAATTGAAATATATCTTTTTTTTAAACAAATCATTCTGTAAATTAAAACAATATTTTGCAGAATTCACACTTTACATTTTGAATGCCTACTAAAACATCCTATTCTGGACATAGTCCTGCTCTTACAAAATAAAGTCTGTAAAATAGACTGTTAAGATAAAGTGGAAAAAAAAAAGTCTATCAATTATAAAATGAAATCAGGTCTTGGACTTAACAAAAAGGGTCATATAGGTCATAGGCCAGGCAAAAACTTTTACCATATTCCCCTTTCCATGACTGTGCCTTTGGTGTGTCATTGAAACGTCCAAACATGAGAGATGTAAGTTTATCACTGAGAAACAGTCATAGGCTTTTAGTCTTTCCCACATTAATTAGTTAGGATAAAAACCTTGTACCCTACATTCCAAGTACTTCTGGAATTTTGTTCTTTTGGAGAATTAGCTTTTTTCCAATACAAGACAGAGAGAGGCATGCAGAGGTCAGCTAGTAGCCTGCTGACCAGAGGATTCAAACCCTATCTACACATTACCTTTCTTCTGACCAGTTCTGACCAAGTGCCCCGTCCAAGGGACAGCTAATTAGTGGAACTTAAACAGCCTGACTTCAAATCCTGTGTTCAGTAAAACAACAGAGAAACTAGTCCTAGGTGCCATGGATAGTTAGACACGTGTAACAGGCAAATTGGTATTTTCTAATCAAAAGGAGCTCTTTTACTCATATTTTTCAAGTGGCTACAGAAACACTTCAACTGCCTAAGCAGAAAACATAGTTTTTCCTGTTTCCCAGCAAAGTGTGAGCTTCTGTAGGAAGCTCCTTCATTAAAAATAAGACCAACAAGAATTTCTTACGAAGGAATAAAGCACCTGTGGACACAGAAACATACATGAGTACTTAATAGTATTAGACAGTTAAGAAAAGAGAAGGTCAAACACACTTCTGAAAAGCAGCATCAGTGCTAATGGGCATGAATAGCAGCAATACTTACTACTCAAGCTTATCCAGATACTATTTTCTTTCCTAATTGACCTTGGATCAATACCACCCTTAAATAAAGGCATACAAACCAATACAAAGGACACTGAAGCACTGTTATCATTACTAATTACTTTATTACTATTTTATTATAGTACGTATTACTAAAAATCAGCTCATCTACTAAACCTAATGTATTCAAAGTAGAACACTACTAGTCTTTCACTAACTTAACACAGCAGTCAGTGCAACAGATCCCATCCCAGAATCACAGGTACTCCTCTCCCACATGACAAATTCCATATCCCTTCACTTTTGGTAGAAATTGATTTCATAACTTCTCTATTTCTCTTGAGGTGTATTGGAGTTTGAAAGGACAGCTTGAAATAGTGGTATTCCTTCCTCCTTGGCACTTTGTCTCATCTGAACAAAGTAGTAAACTACATTTAAATCAGCAGGACACGTGTTACCCACAGTACAGTTTTAAAATCAGATATCCTGTTGTACCAAGGCTGAACCAAGCCTTCCTACTAAAATGGAAAAAGTCTTCCCCCAGGGTCACAGCCACCAGAGTGTCAAATCTGTGCCTTCACCAAGTGGAATCCAGTGCCCCATGGTCAGAACACAGACTTTTCAGACTGGGCAAGAGGAGCTTGCCACAAATGCAAATCATAAAAGCCATAGGGCTTCTAGAGAGTACAGGCACAGACTGAATCTACAGAATATCTCAACTGGGGTCACACAGAAAATAAGAAAGGAGGTCAGGAATGATCGCTTTTAACTGAATGGATCACAACAGGCCTCGGGAAAATGAGGAACCAGAGTTCAGCAGCCTGATCCACACCAGACAGAGGAACTAGCATTTGATCACAAGTTTCCCATCCTCTGAGACACGTCCTGTGCATGAACAGTGGCAGAAATTTGGACTGAGAGGAATTCTGCATACAAAAACTTCAGCCCCTTCATGGAGTGAGAAACTACTTCAGTAGAGGTCATGAGAATCTTCATGTTATCTAAATATTGAATTCTTGTATTGTGTTTGATACTCAAAACAGTGGCAAAGGAGTTTTCCTTAACCTTATATCAAGGTTTGTGGCACAGCTTTTTTGTTTTGTGAACACTTTTACCTGCCTCTATATTGCTGCATTTGAGTAACCTTCACCATACTGTGTCCTGTGCACCAGACATAACCATCTTTAATTTTAATCTCTGATGGACATTAATTTTAGCATTGCGTAAAGAAAGGTAAAATTTACTAAGGTACTTGATAATATTTAATTTGCAAAGAATGAACTAGATTAATTCTGAGGAATATGTATTTCATACTCAGTTTTTTTATGCTACACATTGTTGGATTTTTCTTCTTTTGGGGGGAGGAAGGAAGGGGAAAGCTGCAAAAATAAAAAGCATCTTCATGACCCTAAGTATGTCAAGTGATCCCCATGAAATAATAATACTTAGGGATTCCAACTGGAAAATAATTGTGATATTTGTTCACTGGAGACACAGTACATGAGTTTAAGAATAAAATACAGAGAGTTATGTTACAGTGTTTCTTTAAAAAATAGAAGTTAATAGTAACAAGAATTTTAAGGAAAAAGAAAATTTTGTTACTTCTCATAAAATAGGGATGATACATAAATTCACTAGGTGGAGAATTCTCTTCACATGGGTTACCTCTACAGGACATTCCTGCCTGAAATAACAAATGTTCAAGCACCCAATTACAAATGTTGCTATAAATAAAGTGCTTTGGAAAGGTATTTTTGTCATTATGCTAAATAAGAACAGTAATCATTATACATACTTCAAATATACTGAAATGTAGCAAGTGTTCAAATTTGGTGTCCTTGCATTTTTATTCTGCATGTGGAATATAATGTTAAGAAACACTTACCTTAGTAAATCATATTCAGTTACGTTTTTTCCTCTGTCACTGACACATTCATCTCCAATTCCTGATTCATTTCAAGTCATACTTATTCCACACTGAGCTTCTAATAATAATATCATTATACTGACAGCACCTATCAATTATTTCCTTTTAGAGCTATTAATTTTTGTGTTGTAAACAACATCAATAATCAGATGGAAAAAATTTATTAAAGCCCTGATAACCACTGTCACTCCATTCTGTTTTCTTCTCTCCATGACAATCAATACACAGACAATAAATTCAGCATAAAGTACAACTAATATTTGAAGTGAAGCAGACATGCCACCTCTGCAATACATAGTAAATTTCTGTAGCTGCTTCATCCTTCCCTGCCCTCCAGATTTCTTTTGCAGAGTATCTTGGAACGGTTGACTGCATGAAAACAGGGAAAGAAAGAGGATATGAAAACTCAGGTCTGCTGGAACAAGTACAGCAAGAGAATGTCAGAATACAGAAAGATTCCTGTAGGAGACTAGATGCTCCACAACAGCAGCAAAATTTGAGTACAACATCCTGTGACCATCTGAGGTGATACATTATTTTTAAATTAACATTATTAGGGGAAAAATAATGGAAAAGTTGGTTGGGGTGTTTTCTGAACAGCTAAGACAAAGGAAGCATGATGGTTAAAAAAAAAGTTACTGAATTTTGAAGCCTATCCATGGATTGCCCTGAAACACACCCAGGGTTTCCCCTAAGCATTGCTTCTCCTTGGTTTTTCAGCCAAATCAAGCCACAAAATAACACTTTCCCTTTTATTTTCTTGACTTTCAGTAAGAGTCACTTCCCACTTGGGTCTTACAGGACTCTGGAACATGAGGAGGGCCAGTCCTCTTGAAAATGTGGTTTCAGAATACGAGTAAAGATATCCAGACACTCCCCTCAATACTGTCTCTTCTAGATGAGAATTACTCTGGCACTTGGTCCTTGTCTGTAGCTTTGTTAGGCTGTCTAAGTGATACTGCTTTCATATAAATGCATACACACCACACTCATCTTAAAAAAAACACAAACAAAAAACAACTAGAAGCCCTTATAACCAGCAATCACATATTCCACATCTGTGTTATCTACAGCAGCTTTTCTGCCAAACAACTGGTATTAAAACTAAAGGTACCAATTTTATACAATTTTCAGGTTATCAAAATAATTTGCTTAGTGCTACATTATGTCACTTTTTTTGATTTTGCATGCATTTAAAGGAATCTAGAGCAACTTTTGTTTAGCTTAACTTGTTTTGCTCACCATTAAAAGAAGTTATGTACAGAGATTCACCTAAGCAATAATGATCTCAGCTAACAAAACCAAGGAAAAATAAGAACAATCGCTTACAGGTATTTATTTTGCACCTCAGGTGGCCTATCTGCCATGTAGTCTTTGATGAGTCTATTACCACAGTCAACATTAGGCAGCCCTTTAACCTGGTGTTTGAATGTCAGAGACTATTTAGAACATGTAAAACCAGCGATGGTTCCAGCTTGTTACTTTTTGGTTTGACATGCAGCGGGCAGTCTTCACTGACTAGGGTGATAAAACTGTAAAACATCGTGACAAATTGACTGAATTTTACAAGCTTTCCCAAAGTGCTTTTTCATATTGTTTAAAGCTTTCCAGGGAAAACCTTTTGGCAGTATTAGCTGAGAAGGTACTGACATGCACAGCATTTAAAGGGAGCTAAAAAAAGTGTGATGCCACCATCCTGTAGCAATCTGCTCTTCTATGTGTCTTGTGTGGCTGGAATGGAGAGTGGCTGCAAGCAGCTCTGAAAAGGAGCAGGGAGAAGCATGTGTGATAAACAGCTGCTCCTCAAAGCTTTCTTGCCCCTGGTATTTGAATTCTTTCACAACCTTACACTAGACAGGAACTTTGACAGGGTCCTATCCAGGGCATGATTGTTTTGTGCTTCTTCAGATTCTGCACAGCACCTTGCAGTGTTCAATCACCTTCTGCACCAGCAATTCAATTTCTCGCAGCAAAGTCCTTCCTCATTTTTTACTGAGCATGGAAAAACCCTCAAGATATCCCTTAAGATTCCTTAAGTTACAAAGAGAAGGACAAATTCAAAAATACATGAGTGTGATAACACATTTCTGCACATTAGACAACAACATAAGAAGCAGGAGCTGTATGGGTAGCAGGCTCAGTCAGGACATCATTCCATGAGGCTGCAGAGTGCTACAACTACAAGAAACAGGAGTGTCAACTGTCTTCTTGTATTTGTGCTTTCCTTCTCATTGAAACAATACTTAAAACCAAGATATAAACTAAAACTAGATAGAACTATGTTCTCTACTACGATTTTCCTGAGAATTATTACATATTACAGCTATTGAAATGTATACATGTAAGTCCACATGAGTAGCCAAATACACAACTCATATTGCAACACTCAGTGCCTTCAAAAGCTTTCTTCTGAAACACTCAGTTGCTCACCATCTCACCAACACCACTAAACCAAAATCATCTTGCAATACTTTGGCCTAAACAGTTTAGAACACCATTTGCCTTGTGGCATTTTTCAGCTAATAATCTTTCTCCTACTGAATCAGACATAGAAGTCATAGCATTAAATAACTGATTGGCAAAAGCATGCCATGCATGAAAATGTGGGTATGTTATGCCAAGGAGCTGCAGAACAAAAAAGGGGATTACAGGTTACAGAAAACTGCCTTTCTTTATTTTCTTTTGATTTCACTGTTATCTGAGGAATATTTCAAATTCTTGTTTGGGTAAAGTTTTAAATATGTTCCAAATCATATGGTCAATAATTCTGCTCTTTTCATCACTAGGTTGGTCATGAACAAGCTGATCATTCTTCCCGGTAAAAATTACACTTTTTGTGCTCCCTGTATCCTTTCTATCTCAACTGTCCACTCTTCTCCACACCAGGGTTCATGAAATGATTCCTACACAAAAGAAGAGGGTAATCTTGCTCCTCCTGTCAGTCTAATACCCACAGCTCAGCAAGACACCAGTTTTCAAACTGGGGCCTGAATATAGTTTATGGGTATTTAATTACTCTCAGTATATTTCTCTCTCATCAACTTTTCCAGATATCCCTGTATCAATGTAAAATTTTACCTCCATGGCAATCTGTTGCAAGAACAGCCACGTTCTGTCTTGTGTTTCAGACTTACCACCTGATGAACCCTCGTGCTTGTATTACAAGAAACGGTGAGCAGTTGATCTCTCTCCATGTCAGTCAAGATTTTATAGATTTGTATCATATTCTGCTGCAGTTGTCTCTTTTCTAGACACAAGAGACTCCTCCAAACTCATTTAAATTGATTCAAAAAGTGCTAGTGTAATGGAAAGAAGACAAGATGAAATTTTATTTCACCACCTGGCAAAACAAACTTAATTAAAACCCAAATGTTTCTACATAACGTTAACTACAACTGTCCACTAGATAAACTGATGAACTGGCAGACTGAGGGGGGGGAAATGGACTTTGTTTTCCTGCTATACAGCTGATTAGAGAAACACCAGCCTAAGGCAACTCTTGCAAGTTAATGTACACTTTTTTATTTATGCTTCCTAATATAAATAAGGTATAAGTGCGTGCATGTATATGCCTAAACAAAGACAAATACATCTTCCTGCAGAAATTCATTCCTGTGGAAAGATTGCTTTAAGTGTTTCATTTCTGTTTTGAATTTGTTATTTTTATCTTTGAAGTAACTTCTCCATAGGACTAGAGGTTCTTTGCTTCCTCCCACCACCACTAAACCAGAAAAATATTTGCAAGAAACCAAAAATGGGAGTGCCTTTAGAAAACGTAAATACACTGTAGGTGGAATCATCTACTAGTATTGCAACTGACATGCCTGAGAGGAGAAAAAAAGGCACCTAATGGAAAACATAATACATGTTTTTCTAGAAAAAGTGTATGAATACTTGATGTTTGATCCTATCCCCTATCCACACTATATATCTGGGCACGCTAAGGTGGTTTTTTTAAGCTTCCTTTAGTTTTCATTGTAGTAAAACTTCTTGGAGAGATCTGTAGTATCGCTTTGGTTATTGCTACAGTACAAAAAACAAAGATATTGTGGGATACCAGGGATGAAAAGCTGGACATGTGTGCTCCTAGCCCAGAAAACCAAGGGCATCCTGAGCTGCATAAAATCTGTGCAGACAGCAGGTCGAGGGAGGTGAATCTGCCCCTCTGCTCTGCTGTGACCCAGCCTGGAGTGCTGCATCCACCTCTGGAATTCTCAGCACAGGAGGAAAGATATGGACTTGTTGGAGCAAGTCCAGAGGAAGCCACACAAATGAGCAGAGGGATGGAATACCTCTCCTATGAAGACAGAGTTGGTGGTGTTAAGCCTGGAGAAAAGAAAGCTACAGGGAGCCCTTTAAGGGGCCTTACAAGAAAGAGGACATAATTTTTAGTACAGCCTGTTGCAGCAGCTCAAGGGATAATGGTTTTAAAGTAAAAGAGGGCAGATTTACACTAGATATAAGGAAGATATTTTTTACAATGAGGGCACAGGGACCCCAGCACAAGTTGCCCAGAGAGGGGGAAGTGCCTCAGCCATGGAAACATTCACAGTCAAGTTGGACAGGACTCTGAGCAACATGATCTAGTTGATGATACACCTGCACATCGCAGGGGAGGTGGAACTAAAGGAGGTTTGGAGGTCCCTCCTAACCCAAACTGTTTAGTGATTCTGTGATTGTTGAATGCAGTGTTGTAAATGGCACTGAAATAGAAGAATTTATCCAATCCAAGTCATAACTACTGTGTTATGGACAAAACTAACCTGGTCTGTGTTCCTATACACTTCCATTTTCAATTCTCTAATGATTTTTATTTTCTAGCAATACTCATTGAAGTATAACATAGGAGAGAGGGTTACAAAGCCTATCATAGGTATGCTGAGTTGTTGATAAGTACACTGCTCTTAGAGCAAATTTTTCTTCTAAAGTTGTTCATTCCCAGTCCAAATAATTACTAATAAAGCCTTCGCAAAGGGTGTGCCTTCATTTTAAATAATAAATACATATGCTCCCAAAGGTCAGAAGGAATGTCCAAGTTAAGGAAACAGTTAAGTAACTCTCATGTCTGTCAAAAACTGTGTGCTGCAAGTTAGCATCTGCAGAAAGAGGACAGTCCCCTCTTTCCCACTATCTAGTTGCCATTGCAGGATCTGCAGTGGTTGTAATTACTATATTACTCTGAACTTCTCAGTATCTTTAGATATGATAATAAAAATAAAATAAATATAAGAATATAAATAAAATAAAAATTAAAAGATGCTTCTGTAGAAGAACTGAAGAAATGATGAATACTGTTTTTCAAACAGGACCTCAGGGTACCAATTCAGCTCAGCTGTAAATGCATTTAAGTGTATGGAATAATTCCAAGAATAAATTTGTCCCACTATCCAGCAAGGTGCTTGCTTTATTGAATTAGGAGAATCAAGTGCACTCATCCTGTCCACAGATCCATTAGTCAGGAGTTATGACAGGCCATAAGCAAAATCTTTTATTCGCACATTTACTGAAAGGCAGTTTTTCACTTGCAGAATCTCTAGCCATGATCTTAAAACCACTGAAAGAACACTGGAGCCTACTGAAAATAAAAATAAGGACCCAATTTTAATTTTAACTTCAAAAAGGTGATACATCTGCAGGGCTAAAGAGAGGGAATCTTAGAAGCCGTGAAAATTTAAGAAAATCTCACTAAAACAGTTTATTTCATCAAAGCCAATTCTGTATTTCAGGGTAATAAAAAGGAGAAGCTTCCCTGCTGAATCTATGTAAAATTCTCTGTGCCACGGTGCCAAGTGGTGGATGGGCACTAAAGCAGAATTAACCAATTAGCGAAGTGTTCCATCTGGTGCAGCCTGGACTTGCTGCGTCTCCACACCTCCCATTACCATGACAGAACTTCTGAAGGGACAGCTTTAGCAAGAAAGCATGTCACTCTCTGAAACATCTTTCTTTTAATCTTTTCTACACACAAAACCAAGCATGGTCACTTTAGAGGAAGCCAGAACATTCAGAGTTGGCCTTTTCTCACCATGAAAGGGGTTTTTTATATAGGCTTTGCTATAGGTCAATTCAAATATTCCTCTGCTGTGAGAAGTAGAATATGATCCTGTATCCCTTTGAGAGATGCAGTGGGTCAAGACAAATGGTTTTAAAGTACTGCAGAAAACAGAAACTAGGAGACTTTAACATAAATGTATCCAATTTCATATGCTCAAGATTTTACTAATTACTTTTTGCAAGAAGCTAACAGAAAATTCCAGCCTAACAACTGTGGAAAGCAAACTTTTGTGCTCAGAACACAGCAGAAGCACAGGCTTCCTGCAGTGCAAATTTTGCACTCCTGTCAACTTAAGAAGGTATCTTTATTTTTTAAAAAGTAGATTCCATATTTACACTGACTTTTTTCATTGCTGAAAGTGCTAATCTGCATATTAATTACAAGAGACAAGCCAGTAATGTGAATAAAAACCACAGAGAAGACTGGAATGCTGGCTAAACAACAGTCTGCTAACAAGGTTTCACAATTATTCTGCCTCATTCTGAAATGGAAACCTGGAGACTAAAAACTGTAATGCCTCATCTCTTAAACCACCTCCCTCCCTCCTAGGCTGTATAATCTGAAGCAGAACTCAAAATGAAGCATTTGTCTCTTCTGGAAGAACAGTAAGCCTATAAATCAGTGTCTCTTCACTGCGTCTGCAATTTGGACCATTTCAGTAGTCTCTTCCCCCTCTAAGGATGTGACTCCAGAGGGACCTTGACAGACTGGAGAGATGGGCAGGCTCCAACAGTATGAGGTTTAACAAAACTAAGTGCCGGGTTCTTCACTTCGGCCATAACAACCCCATGCACCGCTACTGGCTGGGGGAGGAATGGCTCGAGACTAGTGAAGTGGAGAGAGACTTAGGTGTACTGATTGATAGGAAACTCAATATGAGCCAGCAGTGTGCCCAGGTGGCTAAGAAGGCCAA
>WEKX01021469.1:135241-148852 GCA_013390025.1 Pitta sordida
ATTATGCTCTGGGATGTGCTCTTGGTCGCTGTACGGGTATTAGATGGTGAGTTGGACTAGATGATCCTTGCGGGTCCCTTCCAACTCATAATTTTCTGTGTGTGATTCTGTGTGTGACATTTAGACCCTGCACACAGTTAGTGCTGTGGTGTCGGGCAGGATCACTGCAGTGCCACTGACAGGAGGGCATGGGAACGTGCCTGGGCTGAAGGAGCCATGCATAACAAAAGCACCTTCTCCAGTCTTGTGATCTAAAACACAACCCAGACTAAACTGTCCATCTCTTATCTGTTTCTCTCATTATTATCATCATTGTATAATCTACTTTTTCAAAACTAAATTAACATGGACTGAGTGGAGTAAAACTTCTGCTACTACGTTTTTTTGTTGGGGTTTTTGGTTTTGGTTTTTTTTGGCAGGTTATCATTAGAAAATCAAATGCCATTGAAATTCCTAAGAGTAATTTTCTCAGCGGTGACAAGATACCGAATTTCCTTCATTATTGTATATTTAAATATATAGCAAAATTTTATTTTCAGCATAGAACTCAAGTATAAATGGAAGATTCTCAAGCACAAATTGATTCGTCATCTGAATCAATTAAATATAAAATGAGAAACCGTGTTTTCTTTTTATGACAGAACCACATTTCTACCATGTTAAGTTTGTAAATCTTGCTCATAAAATTTAGTGACAAAAACAACGACAAAACTTTCTCTACTCAAGATCAGAACTAACACGCTTACAATGTTGTGGCTACAAACTGTGCACTAGAAACTTGTTTCCTGAAGGTCCAGATTTGTATATGTACATGTCTGTGAATGACAGATGTTAAATTTGGGATGTTGAAAGAGCTATTTCCTATAGATTTTTTGGAATAACTTTCTGAGGAAAACAAACAAACATGAAATTGAGAAACTCATGTAATATCTTTGTCTTGAAAAATATTTTGGTGATTTAGAAGGTTTCTGAGATGCCTAGAAACAAATATGTCTTTTTACCAAATAATATATTCATAAGAGCATTTCCTGTGTCACAGGAAGCTCTACATCCTCCTCCATCTTCTCAGGACACAAATACACACACAAATCAAATCCACCTTTTGATCCAGGTCCTCCAAGGATGGTACATCATTACTGACAGCCAGTATGGTCAGGGGTGAGCTTGTCTCTCAAAAACATCAGCGAGGAGAAAGGAATAAAGTTTTGGACAATCCTCTTGAAAGTGGAATACAGGGTTTTTTTCCTGCAGAATCTTATATTTTCTCTTAACTTATTTTTATTCTTAGCATATTCTAGGCAAAAACAAGGATATCATTTTAGAGGATATATGCATTAATGCTATAAATTTACAAACCACAGTCTGCTTAATCTTTCTAAAAGCTTTAGTGTTTTCTGATACATGCTATCAATTTTAGGGAGTTTTTTTGCTTTGCTTCTTCCTTGTCAACAATTCTGCAGGAGCAAGTAAAGTTTAAAAAAATATATCTGAAAAAAAGGCTTAGATTTCAGTGCAAATTACCAGATTCAGTAGGACACAGATGCAATCCAAAGAAAGATAAAGAGTTGGGATTACATCTGCTGTGATTTGCCAGATGAATTTATAGTAAGTACTGATAAAAGAAAAAGAGTTGTTGGGGAAAGGAATAGATTTAAATCAAAGCCAAAAAAGTAGGTCAGTTACTACTTTAGGTATGAAAGTATGCAAAATGACAAGAGTTCCACTGCTGTGTCCAGAGAGCAGGCGCTCTCCATGGGAAAGTAGGACTCTCTGGAGTGCAGTGCTGGTCATTCTGCCCCCAGGGAAGAGGCTGCTGTTCGCAGTGGGAGCAGAGAACCAGCGCTGCCACCAGAGCTCTACTCAACGCTCACCTCTTTTCCAGGACAACACACACAGAGCAGATGTCCGTTCCAATCAGGAGGAGAAATACCTAGCAAATCATATTAAAACCCATCTTTCATTGAATATGCAACATTTATCTCGCCTTTGTAAAAAAAGAGAGAGGAAAAGGTGATGTTGGAACGAGGGACAGATGAAGAGTAACAACCAGTTAAACTGCTAGGAGCTGGCAAACAGAAGGGAGACCTTCAGTGCTGTTTAAAAACATTGTTTGTTAGTAGGGTTTCATCATTCAGGTAGCAAGTCTGAATTTTTTGCCATGAGCATAGGAATATCATATCCTCAAGCAAACCTGAAGGAATAGGGAAATCTCTCTATTGCAGAAAACTAGAGTTACTTTTGGTTTTTAAAGCAGTGTGACTGCATAAATTTGCATTTTTCTAGTGAGCATACAATGCTTTATTGTATAAAGACACCAATGACACAATTGAGAGAAAGGAAAAAAAAGTCATGGCATTGTTATAAAACAATAAAATACTGTTTTAAAAACTCACATACAAAACAAGTAAAAACACCACATACACAAGAATTCTTTTCTTATCAAGTTAAACTCAGCTCTTTTCAAAATGCCTGGAAAAATTATATCCAAATATTTATGTTCAAGCAGCATGAATGCAGACTACATTCTAAACTATTTGTTAGATAGATTTAAAGAGCTGACCAAACCTCAAATAATTTTTAATGTATTTTAATGACTTTACTCTGAATTGCATATTGCTCTACAAATAGCTCCTTTGACAAGTTAGACTATATTTCTGTCACACAGACATTTATCCTTTACCTAAAGACACACAGGAAAATGTATATGTCAGGAAAAATTTAATATGGAGGGCAGACACATGACCATCTGGGACTACCTGGTCATAATCCTTACAACAAAAACATATCCTCTAAGACACTGTCAAAACAATAATACTTTGCAAATATACAGAGACTGCAGCAACACAAATCGTATTTGGCAGGGTTGCCCCAAGGTTTGTTCACCAACACTGGCTGTGCTTCTGAACCAGCCTTGACATAACCCTGACGTTTCAGCCATACCAAGGAGTATTCAAATGAAAAACAAAAGCGTAAGTCAATTGTGAAAAGCTGCTTTGAAAACACACTTGCCAAACATACTGGTACTCAGAAATCAAACCAGGCAAACAAAGAGATGAGCAGAGGCAAGTGACCAAAACTGAATTGGAATGTCTTACAGTAAAATGGCAATGCCACCAAAACCAGTCATCAGTCCCGGCAGGGTGCTGGTACTGTCGAGTCTCCTATACCACAGCACCGTGGGTCTCGTCCCCTATACATGAAGCCCTCCTTCCACGTAGAATGGCAGCTCATTAATATGCAAATTTGCCCTGCACCCTAACATGGCCCCTGGCGCTGTTTCGGCCCTGCCCTGCTGTGTATCGGTTACTGTGGCAGCCGTGCTGGGGGGTGGGGGGAAAGCGGTGGAGCCGCCACCGTCGCTGCGGTTGTGCGGGTTGCTTTGCGTATTCATGACTGCCTAATTGAATATTCATGCGTGCCAGGTCGAGCATGCACAGTTGTGAAAAGGGACTTCCTTACTGCTGAAATATCACGCCGCTAAGATGTGAAGCCACAATATGAGGGGCGCGAAGTGGAAGAACGCCGACTGCATATATAAACCATCTCTGCAAAATTTGGCAGCATATCCAAAAATTTGACATCTGATACAGTTGACATCTGATACAGTTCTTCCGCAAATCAATAAGGTAGAGAAAGAAGAAAAGAGTTACTGCTGTATACCCCATTTTCTGGCTATTGTACACTCCTGTTTCTGTTTTACAGAGAAAAGCAATTCAAAAAGGAGGAGAGAGCAGAACTTAATGCCTATATAGCTTCCAATTTGTCCTCAAAAAAACTCATACAACTCCAAGTACTCTGATTTTTTTGGATTAATATGGATTTTTAGGTTTGGCATCTAAATAATGAATATACTGTTAGAATGATTATTGTTTATGGCTGTATACACTTACTAGTTTTAGAAAAGCCCTGGAAGATCACTGAATTCTTGCTATATTCTTGCATAATTCTGTAATTTCCACAGTACCCAGTAAGGCTTCATTAAACTGAGGTCCTTGATAACATAAATAATAATTTGAAAACCAATTAAGGTCCTTAAGGTTCTACTGTATGCTAAGGAAGACATTCATGTGTGCAGCCACAGCTCCTAGGAGAATCAAAGTCAAATTCCCACTTCTCTTATTTGGAAGAGAGACATAAATAAAAGAAACAGCTGAGCATAATAAGCTTATGAACTGAGCAAACAATCTGAATCTAGGAATTGAGTTGATTTCTACAGCCACATTTCATTAAACTTACAAGGACTAGACATTGCTTCTGTAACAAACTCTCTGGGTAACTAGAAAGACTCAGGTGGGGTGCAGTGGGAGAGGTTGAGGGGTGGGAGGATGTTTGCATTTTCCCATTACATTAACCTGATTTTGTCCATAGATTTTTTTTAATTTACTGAAGGTTTTTGGCAAAACCATTTGAAACAGAGAGTCTTTCTGTCAGCTTCAATTGGTTTCGGAATAATCTGTTTGCAAGAACTATGATAGCATTGAAATATTCCACAGAGAACCAGAAGTAACCTTGTTGTGCTTTATATTCAGCACAAAGCATACACTTATTAAATACCTGTGACCATGATGGATTTCAACCCCAGCATCCTCATTTCCCTCATGAATGAATCTCCAAATACAGTCCCTGAGGTCTGTACTCACCTCAACAGCTCCAGATGGCAGTACTTAATTCACAGGTTTGAAAAGAAAATACTCCTGCTGCTCTTTGAGCCAAGGTATTTTACATATCCAGACTTTGCTTCACGGCTGGATATGCCTGTGAGTTGCTGGATTTCTTCATACAATCCTACAAGCAACCCTAAATTATCAAATCAGTCTCTGCCTTCACAAATCAAGTATGCAACAACAGCATCTTTAACAGTAGAGACTTAAAAATTAAAAACGATCTTTTGACAAGACCCAAGATTAAAACACATGTGGCAAATAAAGGATTTAATTCCTGAATTTTAAAACTTGTGGTGCAATGTCTAAAAGTTAGAAACTCACCTAAAGCCCAGATTCTCAAAATTCTCATACATAAATTCGATTTGTAGGTCTTATTTGAAAACCTCAGAGACCTCCACCAGAATGACCACCGAGAAAGACAGGAGTAACAGTGTTAAACCCAAGTAATTACACTTTTAAAACCTGTTACAGGTGCTGCTATGTCAGATAGCTGTCCTCACTCACAGGGAGGAAAAGGTCTTGTCTTCTAATTTATTAGCACTATACAAATAAATATTTGAAAAGAGCATGAATATTTGATTGCCTGTGCAACGCTGCTGCCTTGGGCTTTTTACTACCGAATATAGTAGGTCTGAACTTTCAAAATCAAGTGAAGAGAGGAGGTGAAATCACAAAAGCCTTGGGAATATACAGAGGAGAGAAAATTAGACAGCAAGGGATATTGAAGCAAAAGGAAATCCTTCATTTTTGGCAGTTGATGTGTATTGCCTGTATTAGTATGCAACAGTACCCAGAAACACTAGCTGAGGTTACAGTCACCTCATTTTAAGTACGGTTTATGATAGGAGACAGTCCTAGCTCAGACAACTTAGTGTCTCAATAGGCAAAACAAATTATCTCCATTTATAGAACTGCATGTCAGCCAGAGTCAGAAATAGCATGAGCAGTGAGCTCACAAAAGCAAGGGGAGAGTCACAGCTTGTGTTAAACACAGGTTATATACTAAGTAGCTTACAATAATTAGTGGTTGGGATTTCTTTTAAACAAATAAAATAAAAATGCACTATGTAATGCGAATACATTTCAATGAATCAAACACAACAGAGAATCTGGTCAGCTCTAGAGAATTTCCTGTGTGCTAACTGCATGTATGCTGGTACAAGGCTTCTCACAACAGCACATCAGTATTGCTCCTAATACAATAAAATTGGTGTTTACAAGGACTATAACATGGACTGGTATCTCCCCCAGGCTTTGAAAGGAATAGCTTTACTACCCATGGCAGGTGAAGTCAGTTGTCATTCTTCAAATAAAGATGGGTTTTTTTAGTTTGATTTTTGATGCAGAAGAAGGGAATAAGGAGAAGGGGAAATAAAAAAGAAGATGAAGTAATTTTGTAACAGGTATTGCGTTTCTCAAGCCCTCAGTCTATGGGTCTTATCTGTATTCTGTACTACATTTTAAGACGTAAATTATAAAACATTAGTATTCCCACATATGGCATTTATTGCAAGCTAAACTATTTCTTTAAAACAAGATAATTAAAATTAGTTGTGGTAGGCTTGAAATGCCTATGAAATCTTTCTATAAACGTTCACAGAGCTTGCCCTTGGATACAAGCTCACGACTGACAATTAAAGCACTCTGACTATGCACAGAACTAAAACACTTCTCTAATTTTCTGGCATCAGAGGCTATTGAAATAAAATGACTCATTATTAGCATTTAGTCTTTTGAAGTTATTTCTAGTTTGTTTTGAATGCTCCAGAAGAAAGTATGTTAGATTAGCCAGAGGTGAAGCTTTCAATAATCTACTTTTTCTAAACCACACTAAACTAAATGAGTCTGTGTAGTCTACTTTATCTCAGTGCAGTGAAATACTGAGGACTTTTCATTCCCTGGGGAACAAAACCAAACTGAAACAACTGAAGGGACAGCATTTGACAACACTGTCACCTGATGTGACACTATCCCCAGTTTCTGCTGAAGTCTCGGTCTCACACAGAATAGCTGCAAGCACTGAACACAAGCCTGTGACATACGAGCAAACCTTGGATGGGAAGATTACACAAAGCATCACCTGAAACGTCCCGTACAGCAACTGCCTCGAGCTATGTTTCTGATCCCTCAGCAACAAATGCACTGATGGAAGGAAAGCAAGTGGTTTTCAAACTGCCCAGTGGTTAGAGGGTCATAACCTTTCGCTTAGTGATGCACCGTTAGTGAAGGTGTGATGCAAGAAGCACAAGGGGGCAGGAATCCAACCACAAATCTGCAGCAGTTCAGAAATCATGCACCATTTATAGCCCAACACCTCAAAAATATACTGTGTGTGTTCTCTTTCGGTAACTGTCTTCACCAATGGCTCAAATGGGCCACTTTAGACCATGGGGAATTCAGATACTCTTGCATTAGAGAAAGTAAGCTCTGGCATTAACTTCTTTTAAAACAGCTCAATTACTTTCCTGTGATACTGCACTCCTGACATAAAGGAAAAAATATTGTTCCAGTGTAATTGGTTAAGGATGACCATCAGCAAATCACAGTTACTAGGAGACAGACCTTTGCTGTCAAATACTGAAATCAACACAACGTTGAGATAATGTTTTGATCATGAAATGTTTCCTTTAGAAGGCTATTTATACAGCTGACTTCTGAACAAATTTTCTTCCATAGAGTACATTTGATATGTACTGCCTTAGAACTGTCACTACAGGAAACAGTTCAGTTTCAAACCTTTTAAAGTTCTTGAAGTATATAGCATCAATTAGATGCATTTTTTTACTGTAAAATTCTGGGTGATTAGGTAAGTGTTGTAGCACATACTGGATGACAGTCTGCTCCATGTCTTGTGACATGGAGAGAGTGAGGAGCAGCCCGTAACCTACTTACTTATGTCAGTGCTGTCCAAAATGTTCTATGGTGGCCCCTGGTAATCTCAAACACAAATGGATCTGAGCAAGAACGGTGATGGCAAATGCCTGTGGTACTTGAGAGCACAAAGTTGCCTGTGGGTGATAAACCTACCAAGCACCACACTCAGGAATTCTTCCTTGATGAAAAAAAAAAAAAGAAATGGAGCTACACAGTCATAAGTCCAAATACCTACATGAGGTGCTAAAAACACCCAAAACATTCCTGAATGATCAATAATATTGCAGATTGGTAACAGTTTTAAATAATCCCAAGAGACACCTGGCATTAGTCCATTAACCACAGGAAATCAGTAACAACATGAGAACTTGAATAGCATTTAGCATACAGAGGGAGGCCTTGGCCAGTCTGAAAAGGGTAAAGGAAGTCTGAGGACTCCAGGTAACAACAGATGAGAGTTACCTCAGAGTTATCAAAAACCTCAACACCGAAGGACAATATTTGTGATAGGGTAACATATCACAGAATCACAGAATATTATGGGTTGGAAGGGACCCACAAGGATCATCTAGTCCAACTCACCATTTAACACCCATGTTGAAATGTATCAAGAGATGATTTTTTAACTTTTATTTATTATTCTAATGACTGTAACTTTCACTTTGTTTTCCTGAAAGAATCCTTTCAGCAGTAAGAACTCCTACAAAACCTTGAATAACTCATGAGAGGCATGGGCCAAAATTTAACCCCACATTCTCCAGAGCTCAGTAACAGAGATTTTTTTTCCAAAAGTAAGCAGACATTCAACTACCAAGTTATTCAGAAAAGACCAGTTTTCAGGAAGTACATATCACTTATTTGAGCACCAAATTTTTTATTAGTACTTCGTTATCTGTCTGACATAATAGAACTATAAAGCACTAAGTCTGACTACCAGCCACTACAGACATATTTATCAGATAATATTTATTAAGTACTTATCATATTCAATGGGTCACATCCTGACATAAAACAACATTAAAAATTGCAGCACACTGGAGAGATGTTTCAGAGTGGGCAGTGTTTTACAAAGCCAGTGAAAGCCAATTCTTGTAAAGAACTTGACAGATATAACCTCTCAAGTTTTATAAGAGCAGAAGCAATGGGGGTGTTACCAGCATCTGCCACTATGAAAAGCTCTCGCGTTCTTTTTTCTCTCTTCAATTTAACTTTGCTCAATTCCAACGGCATTTACATTTGCAAGAGTTAGTAAAAAAAAGTGTTCTCAGACTACACACAGTAAACTTTTCGATGGTGTTTTTACCCTCCCTCCAAGATTTCTTAAGTCATTCCAGGTGATTTGGGAGTTTTCCACATGTGCAAGGAAAGTCTCATTATTTACTATGGGAACACATTGTAGTGAAAAATGGAAATCTCTTTTAAAGGAACTCCATTATAAGCATTAACCAAGTCAAGCCTTTTGTTTACCTCATCTGAGATTAGAAGCATGTCTCAGTACAAAATTCCCAATCAAACCTCATAGCCTCCTGGACAACACTGAAAACACCACTAGAGTGAGGAGGAGGCTTTGGACACCATTCCCTGGCAGACACATGATTAGACTGAAACAAACTGTATCAAAACATGCCACAGACAGCAGGTGGGCTTATTAAGGTCCTGCCTATTTTCACAGATGAAACTCCTGCTTATTTCAATAGTGCAAAGTCATGTGGAAGGGGATACAAAAAAAATTCACAGAATATTCTGAGTTGGAAGGGACCCACAAGGATCAGAGTCCAAGGCACCACTGCCTCCCTGGCAGGAATTGAACCCCTGGTCTCCCATGTGAGAGGTGGGGACACTCCCCACTGTACTAAAGTGGATTTCAATAACACAGTGTTATGTGTAAATCTAAAATGTGAAAAAGTGAGAAAGGAAAAGTTTCATGGATACTATTTCCAATTACTGTGAATATTGAATTATACAACTCATAAGTTATGAAGTCACTTGAAGATTTTGCAAACTCATTTTTCATTCCTTAAGCTCATCAGAGCTTAATCATACTAAATTGTGGGAAACTTCATAGTAAATAACCACACATATAATTTTATATCCTTCCATATACCTGATATTATGAAAAATGGCAATTTAACTGTTTGACAGAGACAAGAAGTAATCCTTGATGAAGAGCTTATAAACTCTTGTAAAGTATTAGCGCTTATAAATTGAATGGATATACATGATAGGGTTTTACAGATTGTAGAAAAGAGAACTCATGATTTTGTGACTCCTGCTATTATTCTAACTAACGAAAAATTATTACAGAAACCAAAAATGCAAGAGTAAACATAATGTTCAGAATGTGAAGTAAAGGTAATCTGTATGGTCATTATAGTTAAAAGGACAGAATAAGTACTAAAGAAAAGTTTCAGCTGAGATTCTAATGAGATTGAAATTGATGAGTGGCAGGTGGTCATAAAGTGCCTGATACATGCTACGATCAAAAGAACATAAAACATATGCATAATTTGACAGCAATAACTTGATAAATTCTCTCCCACAGTTTAGCTTTTTATTGAAATACCTTATTCAGGAAGAATTTTGACTCTGATTTAAGTTGCACATGTACATAAATATCTTCTTAGAGAGAGGGACTTTTCTTACTTGTGTTCAAAATTAATGAAAAACATTGAGGGAAAATATTTGAAAGTGTGTAAAAAAAAAAGTAGTAAGGAGAAAAGCATGTTGGATAATAAAAAATCCCTTTATTTAGATCTTGTCACTTAAGATTTGATATAAGATGCAATAAAAAAAGTTTAAGGAAATTATTTTGCAAATATGAATGTGCAATAAACTGACTTGGGGAGAGTAGGAAAGTATTTAAAACAAACAGATGGGAAATAAGTGCAAAAATGGTATCTGGGAAAACAATCAATTCATCAAGGAAACAAATAATTCCCAACTTTAGTAGTACTGGAAAGAAGAAACTAGAAAAAAAATAGCTGTGCTGAGAGAGTCTATGGATCACCAGGAAGGAATAAAGTGGTTCTGAGCTTGGCAAGCCCTATGAGAGTAGAAAATGCCAATGGAATTAAGCTGTCCATCTGGGAACAGTTTTGGGTTAGTGGCTTCATTAGGTGGCTCTTCCCCAATGGTTAGAATGATGAGAGTTGGTGCTGTTCAGATATTTGATCTGTGAATCCTAAGCTAATACAGAGGGAAGAGCTGTAATGACATTTGGCAGTCCAGAGCAAGGCAGAAATTCCCACTTTCAGGCACCCTCCTGCCAGGAGCTTTTGAGTTCCATCAGCACCACTTGGGCACTCAGGCCCTGTACAAGAGACAAGATTTGTGCCTCATTTGGACAGCTCCTGTCTATTTTCAGTAGGTATTTCAGATATGGATTTCACTATGCAGATACTGAAGAAATTGAGACTCTTTCAGGAAGACACTGCAAAGATTGTATATTTGAACTACAAAACTGAACACGTTTTATCCTGATTTGCACTTTAAATACCTCTCAAGATGGAAAAAAGGTGCTTTGATTCTCGTACAGTATTGTTAAAGTGCTTTTTGAAAAAGCTCAGTCTTCTGTTTATGTGAGAAAGACTTTCTTCCCTCCACACCCCAGATTTTCTTCTTTGATAATGTCAAGGACTGTTCCCTCATATGAATAAGTGTCATTCATGGCTGATATGTCTTACAGTGTGTAAGCTTTGAAACTTAAGACAGCAAAGATCGCGTTGGAACAGAGATTGTTCTCTCTTGTGAAGAGGGGAGGCAATAAAATCCTTTGCTAAGAAAGACAACTAGAAGTTCAGCTCAGTGCAATTTGATTGGAAGGAGAAGCACATTATCTTTCTGTAGAAATTACTGGCTTATCTGAACTGTGTTTAGTTCAGATGTTAAGAGCATTGCATTAATCCTCTGAACAATTTAAAAGCCCTAAACCCTCCAGAACTGACTTCTAAGAAAGCTACCAACAATATTGATAAATAATGATATGTATACATAAAGAACCCTGACAATACTTTTGTCTTAAAATTTCATCTCAGTGCTGGTTTGTATTTTGTCATGTCAGATGTATGCACCCAAAACAAGAAGTCATTTTTCTTTCCTTCCAATGAGTGAGGTTTGATTTCTTTAGGACAAGAATAAAACACAGCTTCTGGGTCCTTGAGCCCTGCAGCAAATCCAGTGGGATTCATTCCAGCAATCATTACTTCACACAGCTTGCCAGGCAATCTTTCTGACTATGCCTGACCTGAGGAACTGTGCTGGGACAGGGAAAGAATATCAGGGAATACTTCGCCTCAAGGTTCTAGGTGACACGTCTAGTCATGTAACACTGTGCAATACTTTTTTGCCATCAATAAAATGAATGTCTTTCTCCCCCAAAATGGGAAAAAGCAATCCTTGAATATATAAATAATTACACAGATGCTTCCAAGAAATTTCAACTCACTTACCAATACCTATTCAGTCTTTATGGAGACATTCTGAAAAGCAAACATTTTCTCTTGTAAAATGTAAAGTGCTGGTCCAGAGAAAGAGAACTGCATCTTTCTCTTCTTGTTGTCCAAATACTGAAACCAAATTTTTTTCTAAACAACAATTAATGTTTTAAAATATCTAATCACCCACTAAATAAACAAACAAACAAACAAAACCAGAAACAAAATATCTTTTTTTATATAAAGGAAAAAAATTATTTATTATCTGAATTCTTCAGAGATTCAAAAAAACGGGGGGGCACAGAGTCTTAGTAAGTATAAATTAAAGAAGAAACAAACAACTCCATCGAATTGGCAGCATGTCTAAACTCACAGTGTGTTATTAAATTAAATCAGTGACATTTAAATGAGTGCACCTGTATGCATACAAAAATAATTTCCTACCTAATTAGCTCTGCAGCTATGGATGCCCTAATAGGTCAAAAGTACATTAATTATAGCTAAATGAACAGAAATAATTTACAAGGTGGACTCCATAGCAGTAAATATATCTTAACACTTCAGATTCCTGCACTGGAAGATAAGGTCAAATATTCACTTATCATGTTTTTCAGGCGTAGAAAATATCATTGGAGGCAAGATACTCTATTATTATTGAGTGCAGCTATCCAGATGAGGATATCCAGATACAGGCACATGAGATGGGACTGTCCTGGACAGAGGCAGCTGCACATGACTGGAAATAAGTACAGCTCTGAACAGCAGCACATTGAGAAAGGAAGAGAGAAAGGGAGGAATCAGAGAGGGAAGCATTGGATCTGAGAAGGAATCTGAGAGTTTGATAAACA
Organism: Pitta sordida; assembly: GCA_013390025.1. Taxonomy (NCBI): domain Eukaryota; kingdom Metazoa; phylum Chordata; class Aves; order Passeriformes; family Pittidae; genus Pitta; species Pitta sordida. The sequence continues at coordinate 148,061 of WEKX01021469.1, forward strand.
CAGAGAGCTGCAGACATAGTGGTAAAACCCTCAATTACTGGGAGAAAACCAAACCCAACACTTAGAAGAAATGACGCTAAGTGTTAATCAAGCATCTGTACAGCCTTGTGCTGGCATCCTCTTAGAGCATCCCTGCAGAACATGAGCATCTATTTGACAAAAATATCTTCTCTGAGTCCTATAGTTAGAAAATTGAATAACATGGTAAAAAGTATTGGACGTTCCAAACCTCATAAAGACTGAAATTCCATTTTTATTTGAATTTAAATGAGGGAATTCATGTTCAAACAAAACATCTATTTAATCGTATTTCCATCTTGCTACAAAAAAACCTTCATTCTTCAATTTTTATGACCATCTTCAACTGAAAAGGCAATAAACTGGGATAGGAATTTCCCCTGAAAATTCCTGTCTGTTCTTTCTATTTTTGATGTTGTTTGGTTTATAAAGAGACTGTGACAACAGAAGTATCTGGACTCAAATCACCCCATGCACCTCAATGAGGTATTTCTGAAGTGAAGGCCCCTGATATCCTGACAACCTGTGCATTTCCAGGAGGCTTAGGGGAAAAAACCCACACCTGTAACCAAGATTGTTAATTCTTAAGTAAGCTAAATTCTTTGGTAACTTCCAAAAAATTGTTTCCTCTCCGTTACAACAGGAAGCTGCAGAAATCACACACTTTACCTTCAAGAGGGAAGTGAGAAGGGATGAGGAGCAGAATACCTGAAGAGATGGTGAGTGTCTCTTAACAGAAATAACCATATAACAACAACTGGTATGTCTCAACAG